>JAREIS010000642.1:0-94760 GCA_030060385.1 Muscicapa striata striata
GAGAGGAGATGAAGCCGGGAAAATGAGGATAAAAAAAAAAGAGGCTGCGTTTTAGAGACCGCATGGAAAATGCCCAAAGCCTCTCCCATTGTTCATCAATAAAATCATTTTTACAGGACTCCTCTGTCTCCTTTTTGCACACAAACCTCTGGCCACGTCAATTTTCCCGCACAGCCCCGGCGCCTCTCACAAACATCCCTTGCCCCACACGGGCTCCCGCCGGGGCTCCAGGTGGGTCCCGGCTCCATCCCGGACTCACCCCCAGCTCCCACCGCCCTCAGCTCCCGCTCACCCCGAGCTCCCGCCGGTTCAGGGCAGCAGCGGTTCCTTGGCCCGATGCCCGGGCCGGGCCCAGCGTGGGAGCCGCTCCTCAGGCGAGGTTTCCGAGAAATGGCGGAGCTCGGGGAGAGGGAGTGGAAAGTCCGTGCCAAGGTGAAAATGGAGCCTTTGGCCCTGGGGCCGGGCTTGTTCAGGTTGTGCCCAATCAGTGCTCGAGAACGAGGAGTGACGGCAGAATCAGCCAATCGCTGCGAGGGGCGGGCTGTGCACACGACCCCTCCCTGTCCCCGGGCTCTGCCATTATTTGGAAACCTCGCCTGCGGAGCGGCCGCGGCGCTGGGCCCGGCCCGGGCTGAGGCTGAAGGAGCCGCTGCTGCCCTGAACCGCCGGGAGCTCGGGATGAGTGGGAGCTGATGGCACTGGGAGCTGGGGCTGAGGCCGGGATGCAGCAGGAACCCACCTGCAGTCCTCTCAGGTGTCCGGGCTGGAGTAGGGGCAGCCTGAGAGAGGCCCCGAGCCCGTGGAAGCCCCTGCAGGGCCATGCAAGTGGCTCCTGGCGGGACTTGTGAGGCCGTGGGGAATCTCCGCTGGAGCAGCCTGTTCCTGAGGGGCTGTGTCCTCTGGGAGGGACCCCGGACTGGATCAGGACAAGGATTCCTGTCCCTGAGGGGGGCGGCTGTGACATGACCTGACTGTGACACCCATCCCCTGTGCCTCTGGGTGGGGAGGGGGGAGGGAATATGGGATAAAGTTAAGCCTGAGAAGCAGGGAGAGGTGGGGGGAAGATCTTTCCTTAGGATTTGGGTCCGAACTCCTGGATTTCCTTCTCAGCCTTTTCCAGACCGGGGCTGGAGAGCCCCTGAGCCCAGGGTGAGGGGTCCCCCCGTGCTGAGCTGTGCTGGGGCTGTTTCTGTGCTCAGGGACACTTGGGATGGGCCACGGCACTTGGCCACCAGTGGGGCTTCTGTGCACTCCTCAGGCAGAGTGTAAGTCTTGGTCTAATTCCCTTTCCTTAATCAGAGCATGTCTTGGAACTCTTTTCTCTTCTCCTGCCCTTGCAGACCCATCCATGAACACATTTGGTCCCTCAGGCCAGGGAATGTCTCATCAATCTCTCCTGTGCTGGCTCTGGAGCTCTGTCCCTTGAATGCAGCCATGGGTTTGTTGCCAGCCCCTGTGCAGGCTGTTCAAACAGGAGGCTGGGTTAAACCCTTGCCCTGTCCTCAATTCTAAATCCTCCTGTGCCGCTGGACAAGTTTCATTCTGCAATCACCGAGCACTGCTCATCCATGTAGAGGCTCTTTTGGCTATCAGAGCTTTAACTTGGTGCCAGACTTGAACAACAGGAGATCCTCCTGCCTCAGTTTTTGGGCCTCAGTTCCCATTAAAGCTGTGGCTGCACAATTCTGCAGACAATGAGGCCATTCTGACCCCTGGGTTAAACATTTTAGGACAAGTATTCCTTTGGTATGGCCCTGTGTAGTATCCTTATTTTTGAAAACCAGGTTCACTATCCTGGTTAATTTTAAAAGGTTTAATAATTGACAATAAGAAACAAACAATAAAGGAAAAGGTTATAACAGCAAAGTGCTTGGCCTTCAGACAAGAGCACACCCTAACTCAGAAACACTTCCTGAAATGCATCAACCTGTTGCATATTCATAGATCTTCATGAATTATTAAAAATCGCTCCAGACTTGTTATTCAACGTTTTTTCCATCCCTGGGGGTCTGGTGTCCATAATCCAAGAATGTGAAGAATTTCCTTATTATCTTTTCTGTTCTACCATTGTCTCAGTTAGTTGCATGAACAAAAGCTTTTTACATCACCACGTTATAGTCCAATAAAAATGTATTTATTACACTACTATTTTTAAGCTTTGTTAGTAAGAAAACTAAAACAAGCTATATTCATACAGAAAAGTTTTCCAACATTATACATGTAGCATTCATTTTAATATTTTCAAAAATGCAGTAATATAATATGTACTATAACAAACATACAATTCAGATTTCTGTTCTGAATCTGAAAAAGCTATGCCTAGGGCAACAATAATTTTGTTTTTATTTCATTTTCTGAAGTTTTGCTGTTTCTCATGTCCATACCACAACATTGAGGCTATCTGGGTTTACAGTGTTCTGGCTTGAAGAGGGAATCCTCAGTCCTGGTCCTGCAACTCCCTATTAATCCTCAGAATTGCCACAGCTCCATTTTACTGCTGAGTAACGCTATTTCTGAGATTTCCTGGTCCTTCTCTGGGTCAATACACCACAAAATTCAGTCAAAATATGTCCCAAATATTTAACCTTTTTCTCCAGCATTTGTGCTTTTTTTTCAAATACTCAAAGATGCTTTTAGCCTGAACATTCAGCCATTTCACAGAGGCTTCTTCTACCACTTCTTGTCCTCCTGACTGGAGCAAGTCATCCACATCCTGCATTAACCCAATCCCTGGGGGTGGGGGAAATTCTTGTGATATTTTCTGCAAGGCTTGCCCCAATAAGGCTGGTGCTTCCATGCATCCCTGCAGAAGGACCATCCATGTCTTTGCCATTTCCCCTTCTACCTGTTGTTCCCACTCCAAGGCAAAATACAGTTTAGCATCCTGTGTGAGTTGGCATCCCCAGAAAGCATCTTTGCCATCAAGTACTGAATGGTGTCAGTGTGAGGAGGCAACCTGGTTCAAGATGGTGTAAGGATCTGAGACTGTGGGGTGCCTGGGTTTAATAATCTCATTTATTATTCTTAGGTCCTGCAGCATTCTGTCGATTCCATCTGATTTCTTGACTGGCAGGATAGGAGCATTGTAGGGAGAGATCCCTGGCTCCAAAAGCCCTGCCTTTAGCAGGGACTCAATAACAGGCTGTGAGCCCTTCCTTCCCTCCCTTGGAACAGGGTATTGCTTTTAGACACCACTTGTCCTGGTTGCTTCAAAGTCCTTTGGAGAGGCTCCATATCTAATTTTCCCTGTTTTCCTGGAGCTGCCCACACTTCTGTGTTCACTTCAGCATAGGCCTTGCAGATATCTATCAGTAAAAGGCACAACTCTGTACCACCTCTACAGTATTAATTTGTATTCCTAAATTAGCCACCAAATCCTATCTCAGTAAATTACAATCACAATTAGGAATAAAGAAGAGTTCCTGCATTTCAAACCCATCCCCCACATCTTCTAACACTGGTGGAATAAAACACACCAGCTCATCTTTCCCACTTATCCCCTGAATACTGCTGTCTAAATCCCTTCTGGATTTCCCTCATTACCCCCTGGGTGTCCATGTCCATCACTGCCTCTGGGAGAATGTGCAAACTCCCTCAACATGCTCCCAGGGGACCCTTCAGAGATATTTTGGGATCACTATCCCCTTTGCCAGGAGCCCTTCCTGGCTTTCCCTTTCTCCCCTCCATGGGTGCCCTGCCATGTTTAGTCCCCGAAGATCCCACTGCACTCACTGATGAGATTTTCAGAGCTCTCTGGCTGCCGACTCTTCCCAGCCCCCCTGATGTGTCCCTCGTCTGTCTCCTGCTCACTCTCGGGTCCCCAATCCATGCCCGGTGCCGCCACCCCCCAAGGGAGCCAATCACCCAAACTGGGTGAGGCACCTTCAGCTCCACTCGCTGCCCCCGCCCCGGACGGGGGAAGGAATTCCGGCCGAGCCCCAAGGTGTGTGGAAAACTTCACATCACCAGAGGGTTCTGTGCACAGAGAAGACAGAGGAGTCTTGTAAAACTAATTTCATTCACAGAAGAAGGGGCAGAGGCCATGGGCCATTTGCCATGGGGTCTCTGCAGTTGCCAAGGCCGGGCCCCCCCGCGCTGCCGTGGCGGGAGCGGCTGCAGTGGGGACCGAGTGCGGGCGGGAGCGGCCGAGAGCCCAGCGCTGCCCCAGCCCGAGCTGCCCCAGCTCCATCCCTGCCCCTGCGCTGGGATGCTGTGGGTTTGGGGGGAAGAGGGAGCCGGCAGGGGGTGCTGGGCCTGGGGGCAGCAGGAGAAGGGAAGGAGAAGCAGGGCTGGAGAACAAAATGGTCAAAGGATGCAAGTGGGAGGAGAAGGTGGGATTGTGCAGGAGGAGGAGGAATAATAGGAGGAAGAGGAGTGTGAGGAAGAGTAGGGACACAGGAGGAGGAGGAGCAAAAACAGGAAGCAGCACAAGGTTCCACTCCTCCCTGTATGTGCAGCCTCTCCCCCAGCCCCAGGAGCATTTCTCTGCCCCCATCCCATGCAGCAGGTTACAGGTGAGGGGGATCTACAGTTTTCAGAGGGGTGAATCTTGGTGCTTCTGAGCTTTATTGGTGCTTCGGTTTTCTGTGGGGCCTGGATCTTTTTATTTTGCGGGGATTTGGGGCTGAGTCTTGCTTCTTGGGAGGTTTTTGATCCGTGTCTTGATGTGTGGAGAATTATTGGGCTGAATCTTGGTGTTTTGGAGGTTCTTACAGACGCAATATGCCAAATGATTTCCTGACTTGCAATTGGGCAAGGAGGAACTCTTAGCTCAAGGCGCTCTCCTCTTGTTCTTTCTCCAAAGCAGGATTTTTCATTCCCAAGTTGTGGGCAACTGGAGGAGGAGGAAATGCCCCAGAGATCCCTCAGGAGGAGGGGCTGCAAACCCAGCGCAGGGAGCCGCGAGCAGGAAAGACCCTCCCTGAGACGGGAAGGCGGCCAGAGATGCAGGCAGAGCTCAGAGCTGGTGGAGAAGCCTCATGGAGGGGAGAAGCCCCACAAGTGCTTGGAATGTGGGAAGGGTTTCAGGTGGAGCTGTGAGCTGATCCGGCACCAGATGATCCACACTGGGGAGAGGCCACACGGGTGTGGAGAAGTCAAAAGAGTTTCGTGACTATTTCTTGCCTGTTGCGGCGCCAGGTTTTCCACACAGGGGAACGGCCCTACACCTGCTTGGAATGTGGGAAGAGCTTTAGGCGGAGCTGTCACCGGAGAGCACACCAGCGCATCCACACCGGGGAGAGGCCCTACAAGTGTCCTGTGTGTGGGAAGAGGTGTCAGACCAGCTCTGATCTCCTCGTACATGAGCGGATTCACACAGAGGAGAGGCCCTTCCGCTGCCCCGACTGCGGGAAGGGATTCAAGCACAACTCCAACCTCACTGTCCACCGGCGCATCCACACAGGGGAGAGGCCCTACAAGTGTCCCGAGTGTGGGAAGAGCTTCTCACAGAGCTCAGCCTTGACCCAACACCAACGGAGGCTCCACTAAGGGAAGCCCTGTGAGTGCCCCGAGTGTGGGAAGAGCTTCGTGCTCTGCATTAATATTAAAGTAAAGAAATAAAGTGTGCCTCATAATTTAATACAGTCCTCAATAAAAGTTATGAGGAAAACTGTTAGTTTGAAAAAGGGGTTTTTAGATAGTAATTAGATTTCCGTTCTCCCAGGCGGTCTCCTCTTTTAAGTAAATTTGTAAAAAACTGTTCTAAAGATGGTAAACTGAGGTTTTTTTAATACGATTTTCATATTAAAAAAAGTAATCTAAAGTTTTATTCTACATTTTTTTCCTTATAGTTTCTAGTAATAAAATTTCTCTTTATACCATTTAAAGTTAAACCTGTTTTTTGTCTACCTCCTATATCTCACAACAAAAAAATTCAAATTCATAAACCAAAACCACTACATCCAATCTCAGTGATTCCAGGATTTTCATTTCCTGTTGCCCAAGGGTGTCTTGCACAGCCAAATGCTGATGAACTGGGGCAAAGACCAAGATTTTGGAGACAGTGAGGTGGAAACCCCTCCAAAAAAGGTTCTTCCCTCCCACCTAAGCACATGGATCCTCAGCTTGCACAAACAGGTGTTGCAGTGTGCTTCTTGCTAATACTGTGTTCTGTTATAGTTAATAGCTTACTCCAAAATTATACCCTGCCACCCACCTTGTCAATCTGTCCTGAATTACCTGTCAACCCTGCTTTGTGCCAACCCCCTGCTTGGAATTCCTCTTTGGAAATTCCCTAAAACTCAAGGTCTCATTAGTTCATGTGACCCAGTTTTGCCCCCTACCTCCCTCATTGGACAATGCCTTTGTGAACCCTACCCTTTATCCCTCCCCAGAATTTCTCCAGTTTGCTAAGGATTTTTACCTTCCCCTTGAACCTCCCCCACATTTAAGTTTCTGCACCTTCTCCATTTTTGTCTTTTGACCCGTGGATTCCCCAGAGCAATAAATCCTTTTCAAATCCTTTGCAAAAGACCTTCCCCTCCTCCTTGCCTGTTTTGAGCACAATCTGAGAGCCAAAAGGCCATGGAGCAATAGCTCAAGCCACATCTGAGGCCTCCTGTTCTGGAGTGTGACCCAGTCTGGGCATGGGGCCGTAGTGCAAAGTGAGTGCAGCTCTGGCTGTTGTGACAGTCCCCTGCCTCTGGTCTCACTTGCTTGGGTTTCTGACTGGGTCTGAGGCAGGGGCTGCCATTCCTCGCTCGTGGGGAGACCTGAACCCCCAGAAGCTCACCCAGCGTGCAGGCACTGCCTGGCAGCGCTCCCTCCACTGGCACGGTCGCGCTCTGAGTCTCAGCCACTCTGCCACTGCTGCTGCTGCTTCATTTGCTTTTAGCACACCCAGAGCTCACTGTTAGGCCACGATGGCCTCTGGTTCTGCCCTCTTCCCGTCCCTCTGTAGGGATGGAGCATTGCTGTGCTTTCAGGAAGCTCTTTGTAAAAATTTCCAGCATTGCAAGCTCCTTTGTCCTCCGTGGGTGCTTGCCAGGGAATCCCTCAAGGCTGGGCTCAGAGCATGCTCAAGCTGGCTCTTCTAAAACCCAGGCTCCTTGTCCCCTTCAGCGTGCTCAGCATGACCTTTAACCCCACGGTGCTGTGCAAGGGGACCTGCAGGACAGGGACCTTTGCAGCCTGAGCTGCCCCTGTCCCTCTCTGTCCGTGCACGGAGCACAGCGCGGCAGAGAACGGCAGCAGGGCCCTGTGTGTCCCAGGGCTCAGGGTTGGCACCGCTCAGGCTCCACAGAGACGTGGGTAAAGTGAACAAACCAAACTTTATGAAGGGAAGGCAAAGCGAAGGGCTGAGCTGGGAGGCAAAACAGGGGATGGGCAGGGCCTGAGGAATGGAGGGAGGGAGCTGCCAGCAGGGAGGGAGACGGCAGGAGCTCCTGGAGCTTGCCACAGGCTCAGCTGTGACCAGCAAGAGCTGTGCCTGGAGCTCCAGCTGGTCCCGTCTGCTCTGCAGCTGGTCCCATCTTCAATGGGAAGGTCACCAAAGGACACTGGTTCTTCTGCTGCAGCAGCAATGCCCTGGCCCTTTAAATCCCACTGAGCTGCCTCAGGGCCCAGAGGCCAGAGGCCTGTGCCGAGGCACTCGGGCAGCTGAAGCAGGAGGCAGGAGAGCTGGGAGAAGCTGCCTCAGCTGCCGAATCCCAGGCAAGCCCAAGGGGCTGTGTTGCCCAGCCCCACGCTGCCAGCGCGGCTTCAGGCACTGCCCCCTTCTCACCAGCGAGGGCTCCTGGCTGAGCACCATGAGGCCTCTGAGCTCCAGGCACAGCCTGTCCCTGCTCTCGCTCGGCAGCTGCCTGGACATGACCCACGGGGCGCTGTGCCCGTGTTTGCTCAAGTGCAGACACTGCAGGACCTGAAAGGCACAGGGCAGTGACAGGGACCAGGCCGGCAGGGGCGCGGAACCGCCCGGGGCCGGGCCCGGGCAGCAGCACCGGGCGCGCACTGTGCCAGGCGGCTGCAGCTCCCAGAGGCCAGAGAGCTGGGAGGCAGCTCAGCCAGGCAGCGCTGGCCCTCAGGCTCAGCTCCACCAGGAACGCCAGGGCCGACAGATCCCAGCGCGGCTGCCCCCGATGAGCAGCTGAGCAGGTGCGTGGCGATGCCGGAACACAAGGGGCTCGAGCCACGGCGCATCTCCCTGGCAAGGGGAGAAAGGCACCAAGGCCCTGAGCCGGGCGGGCAAACCTGTGCCAGGACTGACTCACAGAGTGTGTGATCTGTGCCCAGCACCCTGCCAGGGGACATGGGCCCTTTGGGAGGCGGCTGCTCCTGGGCACCCTCCTCTCCCAGCTTTTTCCAGTCTGCTCGGCCGTCCCTCGGTGCCAAGGGCCTCTGGCCACAACCACGGGGACAGTGTGGGTCTCTCTTGTCTTGTCACAGGGCTCCTCTGGGCCCTGTACCCTACTTTGCTGAGGCTGTGGGGAGGAGCACAAAGGCACTGGCTTCCAGAAACACAGAGACTTGGGAAGTGGAGAGGGACCTGGCACTGTGGGCAAGTCCCAGTGGGAATGGATGGGGCTGGAGCAAAACATTCCCTTCAGCTTCTCCTTGAAGCGGGGACACAACCCACAGGGGTGGGACAGTCTCACCCAGGGCTGGCCACCAGCACCAAGGTTCTCCAAATCCCAGCACTGCCCAGGGAAAGGCAGTGACAGGAGGAGGCATCATCCAGCCACGGGCAGTCCATGCTGACAGGTTACCACTCCTCTCCTCACAGAAAACCTCGGCAAGGTGTCAGGAGCAGGGATGAGACACAGGGCCACGGACACATGATGCAGATCATGGGAGAGCAACATGGAAATGTAGAAGTTGAAAACAAGAGAAAATGTTTTCCTCTTTCTCCTGATAACATGCACTGGTGGGAACATGCTCTGGTCACCTGCTGATGGAGGGTGACATCAGCGAGAGGCAGATTGTGACATCAGCAAAGCAGGATTGTGACATCTCACCCCTCACTGCTTAAATACAGCCGTGGGCAGAGCTGGGCCCAGTCTGGATCTGGCCTGAACTCCTACTGAGCATGACTGCAAGGTATGGAGGACCGAGCCAGGTTTGTCTGGTGCTGAGTGGTGCCTGTTCTTGGTAGGTCCCAGTGCCAGTCCCAGAGCAACCAGCGGGGTTTCCCCAGCCCTGTGTGGTTGAGGCAGCCAGGCACTGCGGGTGTTTGCAGCACTGAGGGTGAGCTGTGCAGGAAAACATCCCCCCAGGGTGGCCATGGAGCTCAGGGGGCTGGGGGTGTCCTTCTCCAGCAGCCTGGCCATTCCTTCCTCCCTTCTCCTGCAGGTTGTGACACCAGCAACGGAGAGCAGCTCCTGATCCTCAGCTCTCCCCATGTGCTGCAGAGGCCAAATATGACCACAGAGATGGGTGGCAACTGTGCCATCTGCCAGGACACCTGGCATGACGTGGCTTCTGCTCTGCCCTGTGGCCACCAGTTCTGCCGGGGCTGCATCCTGCAGTGGGCACAGAGAAATCCATCATGCCCACTGTGCAGAAGAGCAATAGAGACTGTCAGGTTTTCTGATGATGCAGGTGACTATCTAGAGATTGTCATCACAGCCCCTGAGCAGCTGCCAGCAGCCACGAGCCAGGCAGGGACAGCTCCCAGCGGCCAGGACGAGAACAGCCCTCATCCCCCTGGGCTGCCCCATTCCTCTTCTCCTCCAGAGACACCACCCCGAGCTGTCGGCGGTGTCCTGCCTGAGGTCTGGGCACAACTTTTCCGTCAACAACGGGAACTTCTGGACCCAGTGCGGACTTGGCTGCGCCAAAGGACACGGACCGTGTGTGGGGAGCTGTGGTGGCTGGCAGAGAGCTGCATCCTCTACATGCTCTGTGTGTATGGGCCACACCAGGAGATCATGATGGAGGGTTTGCAGAGCGTCCTGGAGGAGCACACGGTGCCACTGGTCCAGGACACCATCGACATCATTGTGAGACACAGCAGCTCGGGGGCCCAGAGGCTGCTGCGCCCCAGTGCTGCTGTGGATGAGGATGACAGCCCAGCAGCCAGCAGCAGCTCCAGCTCCTCCAGCTCCAGCTGCAGCTCCTCCAGCCCCAACAACCTGAGCTCCAGCTCCTCCCGCTCCCAGATGGGGACTCCAGCCAGCAGCAGCAGCCCTGCAATCTCCATGGAGGAGGAGGAAGCCGCCACAGGAGCCGCTGCCCAGCCCAGGGGGCACAGCCACCCCCCAAGTGTCGCCCTGTCCGCTGGGCAGGACCGGCCCCAGCAGGAGCCAGAGCAGGAGGGGATGTTGGCAGGTTCATCTGCCCAGAGCAGCAGGCCCAGATCTCCTGATCCTCAGCATGCCCCAAAGAAAAGGGCCCCTGAGCCCCAGGACTCTCCCCCCACCTGCAAGAGGTCCCCACGCCAGCAGAACTAAAGGGCCCTTGCACCCCTTTATTTAGGGAAAAATAAAGAAATTGTTATTTCCCTCACACAGTCCCTGGGCACTGCTTCCTCAGCCTCCTTTGCCCTTGCCCTTGTGCCCCACCATGGCTGGCACCCATGTC
Source organism: Muscicapa striata striata (assembly GCA_030060385.1). NCBI lineage: Eukaryota > Metazoa > Chordata > Aves > Passeriformes > Muscicapidae > Muscicapa > Muscicapa striata. The sequence continues at coordinate 10,519 of JAREIS010000642.1, forward strand.
CTGAGGGGCGCTGCCATAGGCCCAGGGCCATGCAGGCCGCACCTTTTCCCACAGGAAATCTGCTACAGCCGAACACCTGCAGGGCAGCGGATGCCAAAGGCAAAGTGAGCAGCAGGAGTAGCTGGTCTGGACACAGAATGATTTAGGAGGGCTCCACTCTGGATCTCCCCGCATGCTGTGGAGCAGGGATTAGAGACAGGGCCAAGGACATGTGATGCAGGTGGCTGAGGGAGAGCAGCATGGAGAAGTAGAAAGTGAAACTAGGAAACAGTATTTCCTTTTTTCTCCTGACAACATGTGCCTGCAGGGATGGAAGGCCTACTGTGAGTCATCACAGTGTTGAGGAGTCTGAAGTGCAGATGGTGACACCATTGAGCACTGGATTGTGACCTCACATCCCTCACTGCTTATCCTGGGGTTCCAAGGACTTGGAATGCCTTCTGTGTTGTCACTGGGGGTGGAGGCTGGTGCCAGAGAGCAGTGGACTGTGACATCATAGGGGGATGGATTGTGACATTGTGCCCCTCACTGCTTCCATTCAGACACTGGCAGGGCCACTTTGGCTCCAGCCTCAACTCCTACCAAGCAAGGCTGCAAGGCCGGGAGGATCAAACCAGCCAAGCTCTGGTGCTGTCACAGCCTGTTCTTGGCAGATCTCGGTGCCAGTCCCGGAGCCATCACTCCTGATATGGCCACAGAGACAGATGGCAACTGCCCCATCTGCCAGGACTCCCAGAAGGATGTGACTTCTGCTCTGCCCTGTCGCCACCGCTCCTGCCTGGGCTGCAGCCTGCAGTGGGCACACAGAAATCCCTCGTGCCCACTCTGCAGGACACCAATAGAGACTGTCAGGTTTTCTGGCCACACAGACGAGTATCTGGAGACAGCCAGCACCGCCCTCAAGCAGCTGCCAGTGGCCACCAGCCAGGCAGGGAGAGCTCCTGGCCACCAGACGAGAACAGCCCCCACGGTCCTGTGGTGTCCTGTCCCGCTGCTCCTCAGGGGACACTGTCCCCAGCTGAGCAGGGCCCCTCAGGGCTGGAGTTCCTGGGTGGCCTCCTGCCCGAGGTGTGGGCTGGACTTTTCCGTGGGCAGCCGCAGCTGCTGGAGCCCGTGCGGCCCCGGCTGCGCCAGCAGCTGGAGGGGATATTCCAGCACTGGTGGTGGCTGGTTGAGGCTGCAGAGAGCTCCATCCTGCACCACCTGTGCGTCAAGGGGCCGAATGCCGAGGTGTTGGGCCAGGGGCTGCAGCCTGTCCTCCAGCACCACACGGCTCCACTGGTGCACGGCGTCATCAGCATCACTGTGGGCCAGTGCAGCCAGCAGGCTCAGAGGCTGCTGCGCTCTGCTGCCATCAGGGACAAGAACAATGGCCCTGTGGCCAGGGCCAGCTCCAGCTCCAGCAGCTCCCAGACCAGCAGCTCCTGGATGGGGCTCCTGCCTGTGTCCCCAAAGTCTATGGTGTGGAGGAGGAAGCTGGCACTGCTTTCCCCGGGGGTCCCAGCCACCCCCTACCTGTGCCTGTCCCCATGGCGTGGGATGGGCCCCAGGAGGAGCCATGGCAGGAGATGATGACAGCAGCTGATCCCTCTGCCCAGGGCAGCAGCTTCAGCCCCTGCACCCCTGTCCTGGGCTGGGACCCATTGCTGTGGGGACCCTTGCACCCTGTTAAGAGAAGGGTCCCCAGCCCCCAGGACTCTCCCCAGCCCTGCAAGAGGCCAACGCGTTGGCAAGTCTAGTAGGGCTCTCACAAATCTGCATTGAAGGAAAAAGAAATAAATTGTTATTTCCTGCACACAGTCTCTGGGCAGTGCTTTCTGAAGCAGAAGTGATGGATGTGCTGCTTGGACAAATCTTTGTCAGACAGACCTGTGTGACTCCATCAGTCCATTTAGTCTTGTTTTGAGTGCAGTCACCTTTGGAAACTCCAGACAAGAAAAGATGAGTTCAAATGACTGAAAACTGGTGGTGGTTTGCCAAGAAACAAACAAACAGACATTACTGCCTATTTTATTTGAACAAGCTGTCTTTTATTCTGATTTTTCCTTTAGTCCTCCTCACTTTAGTGGATGACCCAAAATGACATTGCATTATTACCTGGGTTTTCCAAAGCTGTGCTCAGTGTATGTGCTGAGCTGTGCTTTTTTTTTTACCCATTTCAAAGACAGACCATCTGTTATCTGCTTATTTCTCACCTGAATTCCAGGTTCTGAAATTCAGATCTGCTGCATAGGAAATAGCACTTTTGCATGACTGACTAACTTTTGCATGATAGTAACTATAGTTTGCATTAAACTGAAAAGAGCGTTAAGAGTGTAATGTATTAGAGGAAGATCCATTTCCTCTAGAAACCCGTATTATGTGGGAGAAAATAAAATAAACATATTTTGTATTATGTAGTACTTTGTTATATAATACATCATTGCAAAGCACATTGTTAGCCTGAAAAAGGAATTTTTCTTCAAATTACTCCCCTGCTGCCCACAGACTAAATAAATTATTTTCTCTTTCCATATCCCTTTTTTCTTGGACCAAGTCTTCCCCAGTTTTCAGTTTAGGTTTAGTTTCTTCAGCTGAGACTGATAGTTCATTCATCTTCTCTGAATAAAATTACTTGCCTTTATTTCTTCTGGGTTTTCCCCAGACAGGGGAAAAAAAAAGGGTCTCTCAAACCTATTGCATGATGCCCACTAACAAGATTTTATTCAGATTTCAGATGCTCTGGCTTTTCAGGTTCTACTTCCAAATCTTACTGCAGGAGCTGAGTTGCATTAAATCAAGTGATTTTAACTGTTGCTGATCTCTTGCTCTTTCAGTCATGTTGGCATGGGTCTGGTAGGTAGTTAAGTACTGAAAACCAATAATGAGCTTGCAGTGTATGCGGGTTTTAATGATTCTTATCTCACACAAAATGTGTTAAGGACACGGTACCTTGTGGAACGATTTCTGATGACATAAAGCTGTTCTGATCTCACAGATGAAGTCTGTCTTCTTTTCAAATGGGAATATACTTCGTATTCATTCAATTATAAAATACTATAGTCTGCAGCTAAAAAACTGAAATTTTATCCTTGAATGGTAGCAATGTCTTTAAAGGCAAAATTTAATCTAAGTTACCGATACCCTCGATGGATGGCATTTGTGTCTTTTTTGCCAGTCAAAAAAAAAAAAAAAATGCCTGAGAAAACATACGTCATTAGGTAAAATTTTGGTCAAAAAAATGTTAATTGTGCCTATAGAGAAATCTAGGGGTAGAGTGATCATTTTTATTTAGCAAGACTTAATAATTAAATGCCAATACAGTGTCATTTCTGTAAAAAATACTTCATGTAAACAAAAGTACAGTGTTTTACATTACAGTATTTACATTTCTGGATTACATTATCCCAATTTAGTGCTTAATCATTTATCAGTGTATTTCACATTTATTACCCATAAACTCCTGCACTTTTGTGTTACTATACAAATGGCAGACTTTGGGAACAGCCAAGGACATAGAAGGAAAATTTTTGAATACGCATCTGGCTGATGGAACACCAGGGGTACTAAAGGTGGAGCTGCCATTTTGTGGTGTGCCACCAGCTGTAGCTGAGCACCCAGCACTGTCCCTTTTTCCTTAGTCAGACCCTTTGTTGTGTTGTTCTGGTTTAATAAACCTTTAGAATTTTAAGGTGAGCAGTCGTTTCTCACAAAAGGAATACCCATGTTTTTTCAAAACACATTTTTCAGCTCAGATAATGATCTACAAGAACCACAATTACCTCAGGATAGAAATCCATGAGAAATAGACACTGTTGAAGAGTTGAGAAGCAAACTGCAAAAGCTTGAGAAAAAAAAATTTGGAATTAACCAAGCAGTGCAACTGACATGTAAGGACATTTTTGTTTCTCTTTATCCTTTCTTTTACCGTTGGAATACATGTAATATGTTTCCTTAAATACAATTTGTTTGCTTGAAATAATCCTCTCATCAGGTAAATCAAAATCACAGTCACTAGTTGGAAAATAACAAAGAAGTAGCCCTGTACAGACCTCTCATGCCTGTCCATGCCATAGGAACTGGTAACACTTTTAGTGTCATTGCTAATATTTGAAGGTGTGTGCAAAGAAATAATATTCCATTCCCTGTTAGACCTACATTCACACCATGGTTGCACGGAATCTTTGGCTCCCTTGAGTCTCTGTTATGTACAGCCAGTCTCCATCTCCAGCTGTATTTCAGTTTCTGCTACATCTGCATCTCAGCTATGACTGCTCATCCAGGGCCTCACAAGGACACATCCCCTTCTACCTGAGGTGACAGACGAGCTCTGGCACCAGGTGCTGTCACTTCTTGGGGATGCAGCAGTCGCTGCCTGATCTCCAAATGGGGGTTCTGTGGCCAGGTCTCCATCTCAGGGCCCTTGGGCTCACCAGGTTGCACTGGGACTGACGGTCCCCAGTGACACCTGTCCTGAGAGCAGCTCCCCAACCCTGAAGGAATCTTGGGGACCCCCAGTCCCTTTACACCACCAGTTGTGGGACCCACAAACTGCTTCAGGACACCTTCTCAACATCCCTGTGTCCCTGCAATGCAGGACTTCAGTGCCAACACCCCACAGCCATCCCAAACCCGTGCAGTCCCTCTGGCCACTTGTGTCCCCAGATCTCTGAGGTGTAGCTGCCATAATCTCCTCAGCACCACATCAGCTTAGCCTGTCCTGGGACAAGCTCCTGAGAACTGCTGCAGGCTCAGCTCACCGATGCACCAGGAAGGAGCACCATGCAGCACCTCACCCCCAGCACCAGCTACGGACAGCCCCAGCTTCCCTCAGGCACCCTGTGAGCTCCCGCCATGGGCCCTGAGCTCCCACTGCCGGGGTCCCCCTTGTGCAGGCCCGCCTGGAGCTCAAGGGCCATCTCCGATTCCCGCCTGCGCCTCCTCAGGGGGCAGCGCCGCTGCTTCTCCTCCTGCCGCCCGGTGCCGGTCCGGGCAGCTCCCACCTCACACCGGACACCCACGGATCCTGCGGCAGCACCCACGGATCCTGCAATAGCACCCACACATCCTGCGGCAGCACCCACGGATCCTGCGGCAACACCCACACATCCTGCGGCAGCACCCACATGTGCGGGCACTCGGCACCCCCACAGCCCGGGCTGGGGCACACAGGAACCCCACAGTGCCTGCCCCGGGACAGCACCCTCAGCAATCCCACACCTCATGGGCACGGGGAAAAGCTGGATGGGGTGGCAGGGCCGGGCTTTAGTAGCACGGACTTTAGCAGCCACAAACGTGGCATCTGTGAGAAAATGCTGGAACGTTCCTCTCCTTTCCAGCCCGAAGACGGGTCCGCCGCTGGGAAAAAACGAGCCGAACAGTGAGCGTAGAAACAGCGACAGCATGTTCGAATTGGGAAAAAAATAAACCAAAAGAAGATGCAACACTTCTTGCAGAGTGAGTATCTTAAGTATACTAGAATATATTTAAGTGCAGAAATCATCCCGCTCTTCCTTTCCATAGCAGTTCTGGAGAGGAGCATGACGTTTGTTTCTCTGTCAATCTGCTCCTGACGGGGCTAAGGATCAGTCCCTCATGGCGGGCCTAAGCCATGAGGGTCGTTTCAAAAGATGATTCCACTCTTCGACCACCTGCTGGGTACGCACCTATCTTTCACTAGGCCGAATAAAATGACCTTTGAGGTCCCTGTGTAGCTCGCACTTCGCTTGAAAGCCAGTGGAGGACAGCGACTGCGGCACTGAGGAGACACACACAGTCCGGCACTACCGTGCCCGAGCGAGGCTGGCGCTGGTAGAGCGGTAAGTGGTTAAAAATGTCTGTGGGTCTGGCGGGGCGGTCCGGGGCAGGCGGAGGAGGGCTGATCCCGCCGGCCCCGCTGCTCACACCGCCCCTCGCTCAAGTGCCGGCGGCGGCGGCTCCCGGCGGCCGCTGGGACGGGGAGGGTGCCCGCGGGACAGGCAGGCACTGACCGGACCTGTCCCGTTAGATGTCAGATGGTTGGGATAGAAAGGATTTGGACAAAATAAAAATGATAGAATACTGTATGGAAATTTGGCCTAAGGCAAGTATTTCAGAAGAATCTGTCTGTTGGCCGTGATACAGGTCTAAGGAAAAATGGCTATGCGTAGCTTTAAATAAGTATGTCAATTTAAAAAGGGTACTAGACACAGAGGAAATAAAATATGCCACTTATAGGCTAGAGAATGTGGAAAAGGATAAGAAAGTAGAAGTGTTTAAAAAGTCTAAAGAGCAAGATCTAGAAGAAGAGACAACTTCTGGGAAGGGATGGCAATCCCTTGGATTGCCTCCTACCTCCTCCAACTCCACCTGTAGTCCACCCTCCTCCACCAGTGTTACCTTCTCCAGTCCAACATGCAGCCTTAATGGTTCACCCTATTCGAGCAACCGCCACTCTCTTAACTGTATCACCCCACTTTCATATACCTCTCCAGGGCCTACCTCTCCTGTTTCCCCTATACATCCTGGTATTCTTCCTAATCCTCTAGTGTCACCTCCCATTCTACCTGGTCCCCTTCCAGCCCTTCAGGCTCCCACAGATACCTCAACACTCTCTCTCCCTACCTCTGGAATTCAACCCTGTCCAACCAACCCCTGCCTAGCACCCCAAAGTACTCCTATTCCCATCCCAGCCCCCAAAACCTTCCAAAGTGCTTCTCCATGTGCTGAAGGGGAAATGTTAGGTACAATAGATGGTGGCCTGAAGGGTCATACCTGTAACACCAGATATCAGACAAAAAGATGCCAAAATCAGGAGGGAAAGACTGAACCGATGTTACCTCTGAGGGAAGTACCCATAGGAGGTGCTAGGGGAGGCATAGGGTTTGTAAATGCACCGTTGACTGCTTCTGAGGTGAGGAGCTTCAAAAAGGAGATCAAAAGTTGGCTAGAGGACCCGACAGGGATATCGCAACAATTGGATCAGTTCTTGGGTCCTAGTATATATACATGGGAGGAACTAAATTCAATTTTGGGTATACTTTTTCATCCAGAGGAAATACAATTAATTCAGGCTGCAGCAATGAGAATCTGGGAAAGAGAAAATCGAATTGGTCCTAGGGAAGAAGAAAAGATACCACAAAATCCAGCAAACTGGGATCCAAACGAAGAGGATGGGAGAAGAAATATGAGGGACTATAGAACTTTAATCATAAGAGGGATACGAGAAGCAGTACCAAGAGCCAACAATGCCAAATTAGCATTTGACAGCCAACAGGAGAAGGATGAGTCACCAAGTGCATGGCTCGAAAGATTGAAAAGGAATTTTCAATTGTATTCTAGTGTGGACCCAGAGAGTCCAGAAGGACAAGTGTCAGTGAAAATTCAATTCGTAACTAAAGCCTGGGTGGATATCAGGAGGAAATCAGAAAAGTTGGACAACTGGCAAGAAAAAGGTTTAAATGAGTTTAAGCATTGCCACTTCTTCAGTCAATTATTTTCTTATGACCTTCTCTAATTACAGGCACCTAGCTTTCTGAAGTGATGATTAAATAAGTAGTGATGATTTTTCTTGATTCCCTATTTACTTTTACAACAAAGGAACTGGAAGGGTAACATTTCTTGGAGCCAGAGATTTATCTTTTATGGGTGAAGAACTAGTAAGGTTTTCTTCCTTGTTTATGTACATGAACAAGCTCCACATGAGGTTTGTTCTGAGTGCAAGTGTAGCTTTTACTGTTAATCCCACTGTTTCATGAGTCTACTAAAAAATAAAATTCATCTGGAAAACTTCAGTAATATAAATATTTGGAAACAGAAAAATCCAAATAGCATGATAGGACAACAAAATGTGCTTTTAGTCAGCATATCTCTTTCTCTCTGTTTTGAACTCAATGTCATTTTTACACGTGTTCAATGCTTTCTAATTCTATGTAGAATTAATAGAATATATTCACCTGTAAAAAAGAAAACAGAATGGTGAACAGCATTGAAGACTGTGTGGTCATTCCTAACTCCCTTAAACTGCTTTGTTATCACTTGGTAGTTAAGAATTCAAGAACTTGAAGACGCTTTGGAAGAGCAAGGCGGCAGGAGAGAAGCCGTTTCAGTGGTAGCAAAGAAAAATTTCAGAGAGTCAGAAAATGCATGAGAGAGGGAAAAAAGTGTAAGTTTCCTTCTAAAGCCATTGTAAAATGGCTTGAGTGCAGCTCATAGTTTACATTCCCTGCAATTTTCAGTTGGCAGAAAATCTAGTGCAATGTGCTAAACCAAAGGTTCAGAACCTTTAACCTCAGTCCATTAATAGCAGGCCCATATCAGTAACCAAAAATATTCTGAATGGGTACAGATAATGACTGGCCTGTTGCAGATTATTTACCAAAACGAAAGTTTTTAAAATCATAGTTATGATAGGGTCCAGCCTCCACTAGTGGTTTGGGCGAGAGTAGGAAAACATATCCAGCAGGTCTACAAAAGGTGGCTTTTCTATATACGCTTACATTATAATGAAAACATTGTTTTCCACTTCAGTGAGCCCACTGAATCTCTTAAGACTCCTGTCAAGAAGTTGTGTATCATTTATAGTGGGTAATCTTTCTTTTCAACTTTTGAATGGCTGTAGAAAGCTTTAATCAGTTAAAAAATATTGAAATGTGTGAGAGCAGAGGAACACCTGGGACATGTTTCCTGCCCAGCACAGTCTCTGCTGTGTTTGTGATAACAGAACTTGGATGACCTCTCTTTCAGCCTTGAACTGTCTGGGTCTGTACTCACGGGTGTTTATGTTGACTTACCCAAGGAGTAGTGGAGAACGAAAGAAACTGGTTCTCCTACAAGAAAGGAAGTGTGTGGCATGAGCAATTCATTCAAGATTCATGATTGTGGAGACTTTTTTAGTAAGATACTTAAAACTTCAGCTGTAAAACCTTTGTTGTCCTTTGCAAACATCAATTTTAAGCGAGCTTTTGGCTTTCCTGACACCATGCCTAAATAATCTGGCAATCTTTTTAAATCCTTCCTGTCTCCCTAGCTTTCATTTTATAACTCAGAATAACTAAAGGATATTTAAACTGGGCCTTTAAATACATAACACAAAAGACTGCAACACATTCAAAGTCATAATTTATAAACTCCTTCCTCTGCAACCACTGGCAGAGAACACTGCCAAGGAACTGACAGAGAACACAATGACCTGAGCCATCCATGGCTCCTTCTGTCCTTTTCTGAGGACAAACATTACTTGACAGAGCATAGCATACTTTTTCAACTTTTGATCTTTTATGCAGCATTAAACTCTCTGAATGTAGCTTCTGCAAAACACTGTACACAACAGAAGGCAATACCCCTCCAGAGCCTCTTCAAACTAACTCAGCTACTTACTGTTAATCAGAACTCAGAGCTTAAAAAAAGAAAACTCTATCTAAAAGTAGCCTGTACCCTGCCGTACCTTTATAAGAATTAGTTTTGAATGAAACCTGACTTGTGTTTCTCCTCGCTTTGTGAAGGATTTTAGGTGTTCTCCACAAACTCCTTTTTTTTTTCCTACCACTGAATACTGATTGCTTGGGTTAGGTGTTTATCATGACAAACAGCCACAATTTATTCCATCAAAGCCCCAAACCAGCGTTACACACTAAGTGTAACTTCATAAAGCTGTAATCTTCAGAACTATTCTGCAGTATTTAGCTATTTGGAGGATTATTTTTCCCCTTAACCCAGAAACACCCCAACACACCACACACTTTGCACCAAAAAAACTTTCAGTCAGCATCTAATGAACTTTCCATCTATTAACACATCACACCTGACAAGCATTTTCTGTTTGAGTCTTTTCGTTAATAAGCAATTCCATTTCATTAAGGTACACTCTGCAGGTGTTCTCTCTGGGACTGCAAATCTTTGTTGCTCCTCTTGCCACTGTCGCTGAGCACTTTGAAACATTTTTTTAATCTCTGCTGCTTTCTGCCGATATTTGTCATTGAGTACTGTTGTTTACAAAAAAAAGAAGAGAAAAAGATAAATAGCACTGCAAATAAGCATGTTGAGGAAAAAAAGGTATAATGAGTGGAAGTCATAAGTTCTTCTGTGTATTGTGATACCCTGTGAAACGCGGGAACATTAACACTTCCAGCTTCACTACAGAGAAACAATCACATTTTTGTTCCTGTAGCATCTTTCACACAAGGACATAGAAATGCTTTGGAGATTTTTTTTTCCATTTAAAGCTCTTCTCTCTTTGGAAAGAAAAAAATTCAATTCTTTCAAGTGAGACCTCTTTCAAGTGAGCAGGGGGAACTAAATTGCATTTTTCTGGCAACACTCAGCTTATTTGCAAATACCTACGTGATACTTCAGTCTGTGTCAATTAATTTCAAGCTCGGTTTAAGTGAAAATAGAGACAGACACCTGCCACATGAAAAAGACTCTAGGAAAACCTAAGGCAGGTTGGCCTCATGAGCAAAGGCTTAGCTTTTCTAGGGAAATTTACTGCTGCTCAAGAGATTTAAATCTTCAGCCCAGCAACTGCTCCAAGATAGGGAAGTACTGAATATAACTGTCTGTGAAAGCTTAAATGCCAAGGAAAAGTTCTTCTCTGATAAGCAGTTTTGCTAGCAACTTTGCTTCATTTCACAAACTGACTTTTTTGTCAAAATGTTTTGTATTAGCTTTTTATGTCACTGAGTACAGCTAGCTATGTTGGCATTTATGTGATGACCACTTTCAAATCGATTTTTACTTCAAATTCAGCCCATTCTTCTGAAATGTTTTTCTAGCTGGAGAAGGGTGAAAAAAAACAGAAGAAACATGTTGGGCAAACACAGAGAATTAGTGGGCACAATGATGGGGAAGACCTCTCAGATGTCAAGAGGTCAAGCCTCAAGAAGAACAGCAGAAAAGCAGTTTGTAGAAAACACTAAAGAGAGGGTGCAAGTGAGGTGCTGTGCCCAAGAAGTAGGGGTCATATCAAAAGTACCACATGAGGTGAGCAAGGCTCCAACAGAAGAATAAAAAAAAAAAAAAAAACAGAAAAAAACACAACAAAAACAAACCAAAACCAAACCAAAAAAACAAAAGAACGCAACCAAACAAAAAGACAGTTTGAGAATTTTAAACCAACCAGAAGATTTTTCACTCCAAATGACTGAAAGTGCAGATTTCTTACTATCTTTAGAAAAAAAAAAATCTGGCAGTGTAAGTGCACTTGCAAGTTTCAGAGTCTTCTTCCATCATTGTAAGGTTACAAACCTCAGAAGTGCTCCAGTCTTTTCAGTGAACACCAAAGTTTCACTAATACTAAATTTAAAGAGTATTATACTTACATTGGTAGTAAAAATTGCATCTCCCCAGCTATTAAGTGTGAGAAGGATTAAGATTCTCTGTTTGAGAAGGATTAAGAAAATTTGAGTTTCTGAATGCAGAACTAGTAGGGGAAAAAATGTTTAGGTAAATCCCTTCCTTTCCAGACACTACTGTCATAATACACATTATTTGTATAAAAAGAAAAGATCAAAGAAAAAAGCAGTACAATGAGAACTCTTGAGGGCAAAAATAGTTTTTGGGAAGAGTGTAAACAAATAAGCAGGACTAGATTTTATTTGTTTTCCCCTCTGAAATGAAAAAGGAAGAACTGCTGGACATAGTGATAAGCAGGATGTAGAGAAGACACCTTAATTCCAATTCTGTACACACTAAGGAAGAAGTAACAAAAGGTAAGGAGCAAGAGAAAAAGAGGGATTGAAGGTTTAGCAGGTTATATTTAATTCATTTGAGACAACAAGGGTTTTGTAAACTCTTATGAGCTTACAAAAACAGAGAACTAAGACATGGGAAAATAAGAGGCTTCCAAGAAAAGTAGTAGCCATAAAACTTTGTGCAATCTCTGTTGTTTTAATGATTTGAGACTGAAACTTCACATTTTGATACTTTTTTTTTAAATGCAAACTGATCCTGTTCTTATATCATTTTCATGTACCTTAAACATATCCCTCTGTTTTTCCAAAGATACTTCTGCCTTAAGACAATAAAGTTGTAATTATATTCCACAGGCAATTTTCTGATAACTGTATTTAACAACTAGAAAAGCGTCATGTTGGGATACTAGGTTGTCAGACACCTAGTAACTCATTATGTAAACACAAACTTCAGTCCGATGATGTTCAGCAGTCAAGCAGAATGCTAATAAACACAACAAACAAAACAAAGAAAACACTTCAAAAAAGGGTTCTTACCGAAATAACGAGAAAAAGGACTAATGTAGATATAGTAGTAGTAGTAGTTATGCTAAGGCTTAGAAAGCAGCAGTTCACAAACAGGCCCTGGGAAACAGGCCTGGGAATGTGCTAAGAACTACAAAATAATAATCAAAGGATTTAGTAGAGCATGCAGAACATGAAGAAATTGTAAACGATAGAGGTTAATGTATAATCATTAATAAAGGGTTCTGGTGGTGGGAAGACACGCAAGGGGGATTAAAGGGGGGTAGCTTATAGTTTTGAGTAGACAAGCATGTAGAATTTATGACTTTTAGGAATGAAATCTACAAGATTTATGTATCTGTATTATCTTGAAGAATGTGTACTTCTGCACGTAGACCACTTTGTAAAAGGGTATAAAAAAGGGATGAAAAAGGGAACTGTGGGATCCTGATTTTGGACACCAGTCCGCAGGTTTCCCTGGGCCCTGAATAAAGCACCGCATAAACTAACTCTGTTAGTTTGTGTTTTGTTTGGGGTATCGGACAACAGTATAAGAAAGATAGTCTAGTCACGCTGCCAGAAATTGGATCCAGGAAACCACATTCAAGCCATTTGAATGCAGAAAGGTGGAAAGTACAACATGCATTTCTTCAGAACATCTGCAAAGCAGCAGCATCCTTATTAACAAGAGCTCCATTAATGGGAAATAATTTAACCCCATTAAAAAGGTTTTCCCTGATGCTCTTCTGGCAAACTAGTGCCTAAATGAAGTAGCAGTGAGAAAATACTTCATTAAAATTTTCTTCTGTTTGAATTATTATTACAACTACAAGTAACAATTCTGCTCTTAGCAGTTTGTTAGGGGCAGTTGGTGTGGGTGCTCATTCATCTGTTTTAGATTAAATACAGTCAATAAACCAAGTTTGTTGTTCCACATCCATTTTTTTAGAGATTCCTGCTTCTTACACAGTGATTTGCTCTTGTCGTGCTCCCATTGCTCCATCAGTGGTGGGGTGAGTCTCTAAAATGGATCCCTGGAATTACCGGGATTAAAACATTCAAACAAACAAACCATGTCTTACATTGAGAATTCCAAAGCTGGGATTGCAACATATTCCTCTGCATGACTTTGCTGTTGTGTAGTGCTCAAGTTTCTTACACACACCTTCCACTGTTAGCTGATACTAAAGGACAGGCATGAGAGGTCTGTACAGTGCTGCTTGTTATTTTCCAACTAGTGACTGTGATTTTGATTCACCCCATGAGAGGATTATTTCAAGGAAACAAATGGCATTTAAGGAAACAAATTACATTTATTTCAAGGGTAAAATAAAGCAAGCAAGCAAACTAACTAACAAACAAACTCCTTACATCTCGATTGCGTTGATTGGTTAATTCCAATTTTTTTTTTTCTCAAGCTTCTGGAGTTTCTTTCTCAAATCTTCAATGGTGTCCATTTCTGATTGATTTCTGTCCTGAGGTAACAATGGTCCTTGTAAATCATTATCTGATCTGAAAAATGTGTTTTCAAAACACATGAGTATTCCTTTAAAGTTTAAATGTTCTTTACTTCAATTACCCAAGCATGGGCCCAGAGTTTTAAATATTCACATAAGTAAAATCACTTTGCACAGTTTCCTCTACTACTGCTCTTTGAACAAAGGATTATATGGAATTGCTTATTTTGCAAGATATGAGAGATATGGCAGCAGGAACTTAAAAGAGAGATGCACTTTGGATTAACAAAATTACCTAAGCATAACGTGTTCATTATTATTTTTCAGTATCTTTATTTTCAATAATGAACTTCCATAGTTTTTGATAATTAACTTCCAGGAGGCTTAAAAACATCATTCCAATCATATAAGTTAAAATAACTGGCAAGCTTTTTGTCTCCGCAATAAGTCTCATTTTTTAATGAGTTACCATCTCAAAATAATCTCTGTCATAAAACAAACATATAGATGTGGAAAAAACCTCTTTTACATACATTGTCTTTAAAGATACATATATTCAAACTACAAACATGCAGCTGATAACAAACACAACATAAATTAAAGGTTTAGTCCTCCAAACTACCCTGTTTTATCTTAATTTCCACTATTTCAGCTATAACAAAATCTACTTGGAAATTAGCAGAATCAGCCCTCAAGCGCCCCAAGCTTGTTTCCAAACAAACCAAACAAAGTTTCTGTACAGGAAGTGTAAAATTTAAACATAGGATATACAAATGTATATACACACACACACACACACACACACACACACACACACACATAAACATACACACAAAACATATAAGTTTGTATATTAAAAATATATTCATTAAGTAGTTAAATAACTTAAGAGTGAATTATTATAACTTCAAACTAGACAACTTTTAAGTTATTTCAGTACTTGAAAATAAGTGTTCACATTATTTGATATATGTTGGTTTTCACAATATTTTAGGTATATAAGACTGCAGTAATTTCTCCATACAAAAGTGCAAGTGTTTATGGGCAATAAATGTGAAGTACACTGATAAAAGAAATATGATTAAATTAAGCACTAAATTAGTATCATATAATACAGAAATGTAAATACTAAAATACCATACCTTGTCTACATCAAGTATTTTTTACAGAAATGACACCATACTGGCATTTAATTAATAGATCTTTCTAAATAAAAAGTGACCACATTAGACCAAGATTTCTGTATAGGCACAATTAACACTTCTAATGACCAAAAATTTACCTAATGACTTATGTTTTCTGACGCATTTTTTTTTTTTGACTGGCAGAAAAGACAGAAATGCCATCAAGGAGGGTATAGTAACCTAATATTAAATCTTGCCTATAAAGACATGACTACCATTAAAGGATAAAATTTCAGGTTTTTAGCAGCAGACTATAAATATTTAAATATTAAAATTATATGACACCACAAGCATTAGCAAATTAAAGATGCTATGGAAATGAAAAACCTATGAGAGCATTAAAACAGAGAACATAATATTAAGGACTCACAAAAAAATGCATTAGACGCCTTTTTGAAATAGCATTTTATGAACGGCTTCTGAACTCATAATGCAATTTATGGAAACTTAAAAATATAGATAAGAAAATGCTATTTTTTTTCTTAGTATAGCAGCAAAAGAACCCAAACTAATAAAAACCGTAAGGAAAATTAATACACAAACACCAGAGGTTTATGTGGACATAAACATAAACAGACAGAGGAGTCCTTTTTGCTTTATTCGAATAAAGAGAGAGGCCATGGGGCATTCCCCTGGGATCTCTCAGATTTTTAGCCTCCTTTTATCCTAATTTCCCGGCCGCTTTTCCCTCTCTCTTTCCCCATAGGCTGAGATACTTGAGAGGCACAGACTCCCCAGAACGCCTAAGATTCCCCTCTAATGTATAACCCTTCCTTTTAATTTTTAATTCTTACAGAATTCATAGTTTCCCCCATTGCTTCTTTCATCTTCCGTTACCCAATTTAATTTGCCAGCAAACCTACAGTTTGTTTGTAAAGGCAAATCTCTTTTCCCATTCATCCTCCCATTGTTTCACTTATCTTTAGGGGCTAACTGTATCTACCAGCAATCTACAGCTTGTTTGTAAAGACAAATGCTACATTCCTCTCAAAATAAACAAACAAAAAAAAAAAAAACACCAGCCAGCCAGTGACAGAACTGCTGAACTATTGCAATACCGACCACTTCATTTTGGTTGCCTACTTAAACATTTTCAAATAAAATAGAAAGTAGCCTTAATAATTTTTTCTTCTGTGATACTTTCTTTAATGGTCACAGCATGGCCAGCAAATGCAGTACTTTATGAAAGCTTCCTACTACCACTTGTAGGAGATTTTTCCTTCAGTCTTCATGTAACAACTAGAAGTGCTACAGCCATAAAGCTCTCAGAAGATTCAAAGACAAAACCATACCAAGTGCCCGGAAAGTTTCAAAGCATGCACAATTTACAGTCTAACAAAATTCAGAGAATGTCTTCTATTTTCATGTATTACTAGTTCATCAGGCCTTGGTTTTGAACTAAAACACGTTTTTTACCAACCAGAGCTTTTATCTAAGACACCATTTTTAGCAGGACTTTAGGAATCTTCAAGAAAGCATAGGAGCAGGTGAAATAGCTCTTGAGTTCTACACTGCAGAAGGTATTTTGTAGCTCAGAACCTAAATTCTCAGTGTTCACTTCATAGGTCTGCTGGTTACAGACAACATTGACCATTGCGGAAACCCAGGTATTCACTGACTTCACCTCCACGGCTGGCAGAAAATGCAGAGTAATTTTGCAACAGAGGAATGTTCTTTTGCTTAGTAAAATTTGCGTAACTTTTGCAGCTGAAGGAGCAGACTGCAGTCTGACTTTCTAAACAAAGTCCATATTTGTGGAATTTTGTTGTTCCTATGTGACTGGCAGTTTTGTACACACTAAAGGGAGGCAAATAATTTTTGCTAAAGATCAAAGTCCTATTAAGTTGTAAAACACAGGGCTCCTGGTAAGACTTAAACAATAACTTATAGCAACTCCCTCCTCTAAAAATTTGATCGGGCTTCAGCCTGCATCAACCCTTTAAATTAACTTGTTTCTTCATAAACCTGGTATGTTTTCAGAGTCTCTGGTATTTCTTGTAAACTTTTTGAACCATATCCGAGTTCTGGTTTTCTTCTTGTTTCTCTTATTTGCATCAGTCAAATGTTTTCAACTTCTTCATTACTCAGTCCATTTTTAAAACTTATTTCAAGGGATCACAGTATGGTTCTCATAATTACACAGGTCAAGTACACAGGTCAAGCAGGGGTTTATACAAGGGAGAAAAATAAGACCAATTAGTGTGCCTCCAGCAATTATTAATCCTTTCTTCCACCATTCTCCTTTAAAGATGTTATCCCATCAGTTGGTTTTAAATAGGAACATGGGTCAGTTTTCTAATATTGGTAGTTATATTTTTGATTATATCACTGTGGTCATCAGTTGTCATCCATTCGGATGAGTTAAATTTCCCACATACACCCACTTCTTCAGCCAACAGATAATCCAATGCCAATCTGTTTTGATAGATCATCATTCTCATCTGCTGGGATTAGGCAGAGAGCAAGTCCATAACAAAGGTGGATCTGATTGGAGGCAATTTCTAGCAGTGCTTGTAGTCAAATTATTCTATTTAACATACATATAGGGGTTCTATAGCCCCATGACCCAGTTACTCCCATAGACTAAATGATTTTAATTCCTGCTATTCTGAAAAGGATTTTCTTCTATCTGGAAACTCAATTATTTTAAAAACTTATTAAGTCTTCAGTAGAAAAAAATAACTGGGTTTTTTTATTCTTCTTTTGGAGCCTTGCTCAAGTCATTTTGATATGACCCCTACTTCTTGGGCACAGCACCTCACTTGCACCCTCTCTTTAGTGTTTTCTACAAACTGCTTTTCTGCTGTTCTTCTTGAGGCTTGACCTCTTGACATCTGAGAGGTCTTCCCCATCATTGTGCCCACTAATTCCCTGTGACATAAAAAGCTAATACAAAACATTTTGACAAAAAAGTCAGTTTGTGAAATGAAGCAAAGTTGCTAGCAAAACTGCTTATCAGAGAAGAACTTTTCCTTGGCATTTAAGCTTTCACAGAGAGTTATATTCAGTACTTCCCTATCTTGGAGCAGTTGCTGGGCTGAAGATTTAAATCTCTTGAGCAGCAGTAAATTTCCCTAGAAAAGCTAAGCCTTTGCTCATGAGGCCAACCTGCCTTAGGTTTTCCTAGAGTCTTTTTCATGTGGCAGGTGTCTGTCTCTATTTTCACTCAAACCGAGCTTGAAATTAATTGACACAGACTGAAGTATCACATAGATATTTGCAAATAAGCTGAGTGTTGCCAGAAAAATGCAATTTAGTTCCCCCTGCTCACTTGAAAGAGGTCTCACTTGAAAGAATTGAATTTTTATTTCTTTCCAAAGAGACAAGAGCTTTAAATGGAAAAAAAATCTCCAAAGCATTTCTATGTCCTTGTGTGAAAGATGCTACAGGAACAAAAATGTGATTGTTTCTCTGTAGTGAAGCTGGAAGTGTTAATGTTCCCGCGTTTCACAGGGTATCACAATACACAGAAGAACTTATGACTTCCATTCATTATACCTTTTTTTCCTCAACATGCTTATTTGCAGTGCTATTTATTTAAAAAAAAGTTTCAAAGTGCTCAGCGACAGTGGGAAGAGGAACAACAAAGATTTGCAGTCCCAGAGAGAACACCTGCAGAGTATACCTTAATGAAATGGAATTGCTTATTAACGAAAAGACTCAAACAGAAAATGCTTGTCAGGTGTGATGTGTTAATAGATGGAAAGTTCATTAGATGCTGACTGGAAGTTTTTTTGGTGCAAAGTGTGTGGTGTGTTGGGGTGTTTCTGGTTTAAGGGGAAAAATAACCCTCCAAATAGCTAAATACTGCAGAATAGTTCTGAAGATTACAGCTTTATGAAGTTACACTTAGTGTGTAACGCTGGTTTGGGGCTTTGATGGAATAAGTTGTGGCTGTTTGTCATGATAAACACCTGTCAAGGTGTGACTGGGGTTTGCCAATTTTAATATATTTAATTTCTCTTGGGGATCGAATTTGGGAGTAAAGACAAAGCAGGCTTAAAACTTAAAAGGGGTACAAGAAGAAATTTATTAACAACACAAAACAATTCAGAACAAGATTTCCAGATTACTCCTTCTTCCCCTTTCCTCATACCAGCAACATACAGAAAAACACTTCAGTCAGTTATCCACTTAAATAATCATTTCAATTCACTCTAGAGAGAAAAGTCCCTTCTTTTAGTTTTAGGCCTAGAAGGTGTCTCACTCTCATAACTTGCATCCACCCGGAAGCTTCAAATTATGATTTTTCTTCCTCCCATTCTCACAGTCCTTCCAGAGCTGTGTATGGGTTGCTGAAAACACATGGGGTGTCATTTTAAAGGCAGGCTGCTGAGAAACACAAAAAGTCTATCTCACTCTTCACCCAAATGTCTCTGTCCAATTCCAGTTCCAAAGACAGAGAGCTCCATTTCTCGAGGCAAAAAAAGTCTTCATCTCAGGCACTTTAACCTCCCCAAGTATATTCCACAGTTTAAAGGAATTTAAGTAAAGTCACAATCCTCTAAAGCCCACAATAAAAGGTTTTAAGCTGCTTATCAGTGGCTACTTTTCAGATCTCTCCTCCTATGAAAACTTGGTCTTTATTCTGCTGACTTCTGTAATTCTTCTTGCTTCATGCCTTTCGTTCTGGGGAGTTCAGGAAAATCCGAAGTCTCATTCAGGCACTAAAAGTTAAACTTGTATCCAATCGGTAAGGAGCCAGGCTGGAGCCATGCTGGGAAAAACGCAGCTACCACGTGGACATGAGATGGCTGGACTTCTTTCTGCCGCCGCGCGGGGCCCGGGGGCCGAGCCGAGCCGAGCCCCACTGGGGCCGGGCGGGCTCCCGGGGCCGGGCCAGGCCAGGTCACCCCGGGGCCATCCCGGGAACGGGGCCCGCCGAGGCTGGGCCGGGTCTACCCCTGGGGCTTCCTGGGACCGGGCCCACCTGCCTGCCAGGGCTTGGGCTGCGCTGAGGCCCATGCCGGGGCCCGGAGCCCTGCAAGCTCCTCTCCCTCCCTCGCCGGAAAGGTAAAGACCCCACCAACCCTTTCTCTCTTTGGTTTGTGAAAGCGAAACAGCATTCTAATTGGTTTCCTGGGCTGTCAATCACTAACCCATGTCTCTGATTGGTCCCCGCAGCCTCAGGGTGGGCTCCTAGAGAGGAGACGTTTCTCTTTGTCTCGAGCCATGTGCCTCTTAAGTGGCTCCTTTGGGAGATGGGCCATCATGCCCCTCCCTGCTCCATGTGGCCCCAGCACAACACCTAACCCAAGCAATCAGTATTCAGTGGTAGGAAAAAAAAAAGGAGTTTGTGGAGAACACCTAAAATCCTTCACAAAGCGAGGAGAAACACAAGTCAGGTTTCATTCAAAACTAATTCTTATAAAGGTAGGGCAGGGTACAGGCTACTTTTAGATAGAGTTTTCTTTTTTTAAGCTCTGAGTTCTGATTAACAGTAAGTAGCTGAGTTAGTTTGAAGAGGCTCTGGAGGGGTATTGCCTTCTGTTGTGTACAGTGTTTTGCAGAAGCTACATTCAGAGAGTTTAATGCTGCATAAAAAATCAAAAGAAAAAGTTGAAAAAGTATGCTATGCTCTGTCAAGTAATGTTTGTCCTCAGAAAAGGACAGAAGGAGCCATGGATGGCTCAGGTCATTGTGTTCTCTGTAAGTTCCCTGGCAGTGTTCTCTGCCAGTGGTTGTAGAAGAAGGAGTTTATAAATTATGACTTTGAATGTGTTGCAGTCTTTTGTGTTATGTATTTAAAGGCCCAGTTTAAATCTCCTTTAGTTATTCTGAGTTACAAAATGAAAGCTAGGGAGACTTAATTGTGGTCTTTATATTTGCAGAGAAGTGAGATTCTGAGGACACAGACTGGCTGGAAAATCCTGGCTGGAAAAAAGTGCACTTCATGAGCTGTAATTCTGATTTCAGTTGGCTGTGAAAGTGCTGAGGCAGGCAGAGGAGTGAAGTCATAGAGTATTGAAATGTGACTCTCAGAAAAAATCACCCTCTCTGCTTTGTGACAGGTTTGTGGTGAGCTCTGGTGGGGTATCCTGGTCCAGGATAGGAGGCGTTGGAGTTGTATAGGAAGGGCAATAGCATCATCTTGTGGTTAGGCAGGAGATCATATTCCTTCATGTTTTGGGATTTTTTTTTCTTTCTTTAGAATACCTGTGAGATTGTGTTGTTTACACACAATTAAAAAAAAAAGTAAATAATACCAGCCATGTTTTTCACAAGCAGATATTTTGTAGGTGGCGGATGGTATTAAGGAGTCATACCACCTCCAAAGAATTCAGAAATTCTTCAAAAGTCTGAAATCCTGCAGCTCATGCTGACTTGTTTAACAAGCTTGATATATTCACGACAATTTTAGTTTGCTAATGTTAATTGCATTTCCAGTACAAAATATCTTAAAATTTTCTGTAGCATTTTGCAGCAAACTATCTTATGTTTTATTTGATATTTCCCAGTTCACTTTTGTTAATATCTGAGAGATAAACCTGAAGAAATAAATATTTCTGTATCTTTCCATGGATATTTTCTGTAGAAATGGTTAATTTTGTTTTATTTATTTATTTATTTATTTATTTAATTTGCATTCTGAAGGGAAGAAATCTTTCTTGCTGAACATACAAAGCTAGAGGATTAGCTTCAATTTAGTCAAATTCATATGTACTATGAGGATTTTGTAGCAGTGACTTCACAGAGCTGCAGAGTCCAGTAATGTCAGTAATTCTCCTACCCTGTAGCTTAGTTCAATTTTTGTACACAGAAATTGAAGTCGGAACCAGTTATTTTATTCTACTGAGGACTTAATAAGATTTTAAAGTAATTCAGCTTCTAGACAGAAGAAAATCCTTTTCAGAAAAGCAGGAATTAAAATTATTTAGTCTATGGGAGTAACTGTTTCTAAAAACATCTGAATTGAAGTTTTAGCAGTTAAAAAAAGAACAAAAATGAACTTCTGCCCTCATGTATCATTTCACCAAATGCACACTTTTTCTATCACTACCACTGGAAAAGTACCTCTTGATGTATTTATTTATTAATTTACCTTTTCTCCCATGGTTGTGGTCCCCACAGGACTGGGATTTATTCACATATTTTATTTACATACTGTGTCTAATTAGATACATTTTGTGAAATCTGTTTTCTTATGCTGCTGTAATATTATGCAATATTATGACTGCAATTATTAGAAATTAACTGAGGAATTTTGTAAACCTGTAAGAATAAACTTTGAGGGCTTGTTTTCAGCTGCATGCAGCACTGCTACTACACATACGATGCATCTCTCTTGAGATTAACATTGCCCAGATACAACAATTAATTTTTCTTTGTGTTCCAGAGGGAGCTGTCCATCCTCCTGAACATATTCCAGAGCATGGTAGATGGCCGTGTGATTGGCAGACTTCCAGACGTTCCCCTGGAAGTGCTTCCTTGGAGAGAGTTTTGTGAACTCTTGTGTGAGAATGTTGAAGCCCTGATCTTGAACTTTCACAAGGCTAACAAGAGGGTGAGTGTCCCCAGGCACCAGCTGCCTCTGCTGAGCTCAGTGACATTTGTTCACACTGCAGTCTTGTTTAAAAGGACTGATATTCACCCCCACCAAAAGGATTTGGACATTAACAAATGAATACCATTAATTATGGCTTGTCCACTGCTCAGTTTGATGCTGTTGCTGTGGGCATTTAGATCTGACTGGAGTGTGCACAAGTCTCTCAGCTCCACTTTCTGTGCAGGACATGCTGAAAGGACTATGTGATAGCCACAAGAACCTAATTAAAAGATAATTAATTCATCTTACTGATTAAGAAATTCACAGAATGTAGTCCTTCACAGTCATGAAGCAAGTCTTTATTTTACCATAATCCGGGGGCAAAATACACTTTCTCCAGAAATACCATCTCTAAACGATGTGGTTTTGATTCAGGTGAGCTATTTGAAAGAATGACAGTGTGGGTTTTTTTTTGTTTAATTGTAACTTTTGCATTATGACATTTTTATTCAGAAACTCAATAGAAGTACCTATTATAAATCAAGTCAATATTTGTGTGGAGAAGGAGCTGTATTTTTCTGAGTTATTTTAATGCAAGTGAGCTTATGTGGCCTTTTCCACCGAAATCCATCCGTTTGTAGAAAGGAAAAAGCCCCTTTTTAAATAAGTCAACTGGCTCTAGGGATTAAGCTGTGCCACTCTTTAGAATTTCACTTTTTGTTCTAGTTTTTTTCTCTTTTGAAGTAGAGGAGGGAAGGAAAGGAAAGGGAAGGAGATGAATATTGTTGGCAGTGTTTGTTGGGCTTGTGTCTTATTGTTGTTTGCTTTTTAAGTAAGTATTGTTACTCAGAGCTGTTGTGAGGTCTCTAGGGCTCTTGTCATGTACTTAGCAGCTTTTCTGGGATCTTAGACTTTTTTCCCTACAGTTCTGTGTGATCTCTCTGGAAGTATCTTGCTGATATTTCTGGTAACAAGGTGCAGGTGTGTCCATTTGGAGATCATTGTTAGCTTGGTTCATTCCTCCATTTAGTTTGCATGGGAGATTCACAAGAGTGAATCTGTTCATGCTTGTTGAAAATACATCATAAATTTATGAGCATTCTCTATGCTAGAATCCCCTGAAATTGTTTTAAAACTTCGTAATAATCTGGAATGTCTTGGCTTTTCAACAACAGTAGCAAAAACGACAAAAACCCAACCAAAATACAATAAAAAACCCTCAAACATACAATTAAAATCTCTTTTTTAATTATTGTTTGCAATCATCACAAATTTCTAAAGGATATACTTGGATTACTAATTTACTAAAATGTCATACAATTGTTTAAAAAAAATGCCAGAGGTATCTGGCTTGGGTTTCCTAAAAGAAGGTGACAAACACCTGCAAGGTGGTCTAAGGATGGCAAAACTGAAACCAAATGGAATACTTTGTTTCAAAACATAGTCGTTTTGTTTTGAGAACTAAGCTGTGAAAGGGTTTTACTTACTTTTAATGAAAATATTGAAGAAATTACAGTTTAGATTTTATGCTGGAATAGTCTGTGCTTAAAGTGAAAAGGTAGATATTAATTTCTTCTTAAATGTTTGTCACACAGATATCTCACCTAGAATATATTTGCAAGCACAAGACTGACATTATGAACAACCTTCAGCACAACCAGGAAGATGCTTTTGCAAAAATGTCTGAACAGTTAAAAGCACAAAAACATTGCTGGCAGAAAGAAAAGAAATATCTTGAACACCAGTACCCAACTCTTCTTGCAGAAGTTCATGCAAGAGCACAGATACGGTGATGTGAATTTATTTTTCTTTAAACATTTGATGGATTATTTCTTCGTTTAAGCCCCTCAGCAGTTTAAGTTCATTTGAGAATTTTAGTATATTTTTAAAGTTAAAAAAACCCAACCAAACAATAAGCCAACCCATCACTGTGCCAATATTAACATCACTTAAAATAAGAAATTAATGGCTTTGTTGAAGCATTCTGAAGAGAATTTGGTCTGCAGCCCCAATTCAGAAGCCTGATCTGGTCTACAGTTGACAGTATTTTTTGTTTCTGAGAATGTTGAAGCTGTAAGATCGAATTTGCTTATTTTAAGAATTACTGAGGACAGCAGCCACTTTTTCAGTATCATCATTTGCAGAGATTGTATAGAGTAACAATAATGTAGTGTCACCTGAGGATAAATTTAGTTGCATGTGTACTAATCCTAAGAACAATGGCAGATTTCAAAGTTTAAGTGACTCTGTTTTACAGATATTACAGTGAGAAATGGTTTAAAAGTGTAAAACTCTCATTGCTTGTTAGATTAGTTATTTGCAATCAAAATGTTCCATGTTTTTCCACAACCACCATTTACGGTCTTTACGATCACCTTCCTTCACACCTGTTTCAATTAAAAGTGTTGTGAATAAAGGAAATAGATGTCCCCTGTCACTTGTGAGTTACTGCAACTTATTTCATCAGAATAATGCTGTATTTGATGCAGATTTCAGGACTGGAAATCTTTGCATGCTGAAAAATCTGCTAGTTTCATGTTCCAGCCTTTCTTACTTATTTCCTCTCACTTTCTGCTTGGTAGAGCAGCATTCTCTTTGAAATTGGAGGATGTTATTACTGTTGTTAAGTCAACTCATAAAACTATATTGTGGTGAGACAGGTGGTATTGGACGTTCCGTGAGCTGTCATGGTATTGGTGGATTGTCAGAAACCAGGAGTCCATTTGCAGTTGATGATCATATGAATTTCCCTCATAGCATTGCTTTGGTTTCATACATCTGATTCTAATTCATAGTTGTTTACTAGAAGAGATACTTTCATCACCATCAATTTTTGCCCCTTTAATGCATCATTTGAATGGCAAAACTAACAATTTTCTTTTAGCTCTTGTCTAGGTAAAAACCACCTAGTTAATATTTCTCCCATTTCTGTTTTATTTGTTTCTGTTGCAGGAATGTGAAGAAACAGCACAGAAACATGCAAAAGGTGTATGGCTTGAACAAATCTGGGAGAAGCTGGCCCACGAGAACAATTCTGTGAGAAATACATTATCACATGCTCACAAGGAGTGCTCATCTCTGCTGGCAGCCTGTGCCCTGCTGTGTCCTCTCTACAGCCGACTGTGTGCTGTGTCTTCCCAAAGAGACATTCTCCAGGACCAGGCGAACCTCCACGAATTAGTGAACCAGAAGATCAGGAGCCTCCTTTATGCTCTCCCTACTAACATGGAAAGCAACCAGGATGAAGAAAGGCTGAGGCGGAGAAGAGCCAAACAGCTGATTTATGTGTTCCGGAGAGCTGTGATTGCAGTTCTGGCCACTAACAGGCTGAGAGCTCTGGCCCAATACTCTCACTCCCTTTTGTCTGGACAGATGGCTCAAGAGGAAGCACTAGAATTCAAGTTTATGTGGGAGAATCCAAAGGCAGGCGTCATGAGTCACGTAACTGAAATGGTCTTAAAGTGTTATGTCAAATTATATGGTTAGGGAATAACAAAGAGCAATGTTGTTATTATTGCTGGGGCATAACAGTATATTTAATGACATTTTGATAAATATTATTTATGGATTTATGTTTTTTATGCTTCTTGACAAATGTATTTCGCTCTAAGAGGAAATGCCCAATCTGTTAAGCATTGCAAGTAAAATTGCATTCTACACATGAACTCAACACTATCTGATATCATTGATATTTGTGTTGTGGATTTCAGAAGTAGGTGCTACAGCATCTTCTCTGTGGTAAATATCTTGAAATGTTCCCAAAGGATTGACCATCAACTTGGTTTTTTTGTTGTTGTTTGGTTTTTTTTTTTAAAAGGTATTTCCTCTTCTTTATAATAGTTTTTAATATTTATTTCCTACTAAAATCCAGAAAATATTACTTTCTGATTCAGGTTAAATATTAGCATAGCTTTTAGAAATTTTCTTCAGAGACTATGTCTATTTATCCCTTTATGTTGACAGACCAGTATATGCTTCCTCCTACAAGGATAAATGATACCAAAAATGTTTTGCAAATTAAAAGATTAATCTACTTTTTTTTTTTTTAGTACTTCTGGAAGCAAACTAAATATGGTTGGGTACAAAATATGGTCTAAATTGTCCTGATTAATTTGGGCTTTATGTGCTTCTTTTTGGTTAATTTCTGAAAGAGCTGGAGATAGCAGTGTGCTGTATCTTAGTAATTCAATTATCCTGCTAGCTGCAATTGTTTCACAGGTTTTGAAGAGGAAGGAGTTGACTGTATTGAAGCACTTGACTGGTTGACTATCTCTAATCTCTATACTTGCAATAATCACTTCCTTCTCTGAACTGCAGGATGTTCTCAGCAAACCAGGTAATTGTAGCAGAAATGCATTAAAAATATAAATAAGTAGGGGTGGTCACATAATTTCCATTTTTACAATTTTATCTAAACTATTCTGGATCATAGCTCTGAAGAGATATTTCTGAATATTATGATAGACACCTTTGACTAGAGGTTAAATCCTGAGCTAGTTAATACAAATCTTAGTGAGGCTGTTTCCTTGAAGGGGTAATTTTATTGCAGGGTAAAATAATACCCCTCTCTTCTACATTCTCTGAATGATCACATCTCTGTACTGTTGGAACAGGTTAATTTTCTTTAATGGCTGATAGGATATTTTATCTTTTCAGTATATAGAGGCATAGAAGCAGAAGGCTGTGGAGTGTTTTTGGAGGTTATTTGCAACAAGAACTGAAACAGGCTCCCTTGGTTCATCTGCATTGCTGCCATCTCTGGTTCTTTATTAACCTGTAGTTTTAGAGTCCCCACATTCTTGTCACAGAAAAAAGAACATTAGAAGAGGGATAATTTATATGAATGAAGGGAAATAGCAGGACAAAGGCAAGGTGATGCATTTTCCAGAAGGCTGAAGACTGAATTGCTATAAAAGTTGCCATTGAATCAAATGTATTCAAATTCAGTTTCAGGCACCTTCTTCTTTGATCATGCTGTTTTCAATCAATTGAATTCATATCCTTAAAAAGCAAAGTGTGAAGCATGTGTCAGATTCAGTATTCTATGTTCCAGAATATTTACAAGTTCCAACCTGTATAAATGAAAGAGAGATGGATATTACAAGAAGCCAGAACTAATAACCTGCTTGATGTTTCCTTTTTTTTGTTGTTTCTTGAAGATCCAAACTCCTGGGTTTCTGGACACTCACTCATCAATGCAACCAGGAACTCCTTTGCAAAACTGATGGACAATCTGAGCATGTTGATGGAGACAGTTCAAGGGAAACCTTGCAGGTGCAGAGCTTACCTGGAGAAGGACTCCCTGATACAGAGGCTGGCTTATGGACTCCACAGAGTAAATGCCCAGGCTCTGGAAGCTGGATTGTATGATGGACTGCCCAGCACAGTAAGAAGATTTGCAGTCCTCTTTCATGGAAACAGAAGGTTTACAGTAACAGTGAAGCTCCCTTGATAGCACCATTTATTTTGTTTCAGCCTGGTCGTGAGTCCGTGACAGTGAACTATGAGGACACTCAGAAGTTGCTTTGTCACACATTAGGGTGTGCATAGGTCTTTTATTGACAAAGAATTTTTGGAGGAGATTTAGTGTGTATCCAAGTAAAAGATTTTTTTTTACATTCTATCAGAACTGTATTAGCTTATAAGAACAAATTTACTTTTGGCTTGATGCAAATGTTAAGGTTGCTCTTTATTGTAGTTTTCTGTTTTCTCATGTTTACCATCCTTTCTTTCAGTAAAGATAATCTTCTTCCCTTTAACCAGAATGAAAGGCTAAACTCTTTTTGTTATAATATTTTACAGTAGACTTTAGGTGAAAATAGTACTTCATTGTAAACAGAATTTGCAGTTACCCTTGGTAGGGTAACTTTTGCCCTTGTCTATGTCTTTCAGAGATGGAGGAAAAAAGGATAGTTTTGTCTTAATTTTCTTGGGTCTTAAACATGTTTAATTTTATTGCTAAATAGCAGATTTTATAGCCCATCAACTTGTTTTTGTTTGCTGACAGAGAAACATAGCAATCATGAAGGAAGAAATATTTGAATTTTCACGAAGGCTTCATACAACAGAGGTAGAGGCCTGCTCACTGTTCCTGCAGCTTACAGAATTCAAGTGGACTTTCAATGAGATGCAAAAGATGCTGAAAAACAGTTGCCAGTGGCATAAAGTGATGTTTATTTGGGCTGATGAGTAACTCTGCTCTGTGTCTGCCTCTATGCAGAGCCTCTCTGATGCAATGGAGGAGATGAGGAGAAGAGACCAAGTTCTGAATCACCAGAAGAAACTCCTGGAAGACATGGAGCAGGACTGGCAGCGGCTGTGGGAGGCTCTCCAGGAGGAAGAACATGCCCTCCAACAGGCAGAAAAGTGAGGTCTGGGGCCTGTCCCTTAAAGTGAACAAAAATTTCAATTCCTACTTCTGTGGGCACGTTCTAGACTTGGCCAGTGTAAGAGAGGAGGAAAAGTACATCTGTTTGTTTTTTTTTTAAAGTCGGGGATAGTCTTCTATAACAAAAGTATTAGTTCAAAATACCAGGTCATACATTTTATGCAGTTATCCCACAATAGTGCTCCAAAATCTGAGTGCTGAAATAACTGCAAACAAAATACCTGTGCTATCTTACTGGTCTGACAACATCTCTTTGGCAGATCCTTAAAGCTCTGTTTATTTAAGAAATTATTGTTTCCTGTCATTATTCCATGCCATCTTTTTATAGACAGATACAATTTATTTATAGTGAATACAGAAGCATCTGCTAGGGGACAGGAACTAGCTGCCAAAGAGAACTGAAGCCTATTTTGGACGTAGCCTTTCCTGTGGGACAAGACAGATCTTCCAGCTGATTTCAGGGGGTTTTGGATTTAGACCTAATCCCCCTACCATTTTCACCATAACCTGGGGTGGAAGGAAAGGCTCAGGCACTGCTCTTGAAAAAATTGGTAGTCAAAAGGAGCCCCCTAGACTTGAAGGAGCTTATTACTAACTTATTCTTACAGTCATTTGGTCAGATAAAAAAATAAATCTTTGCATACTTTGTTTTCTAATACTTATTATAGTATGAAGTATGTATTATGAATATTGTTGTTCTATGGCTAAGATCTATAAAAATTTTAGTTAACTAAAATTTCTCAGCATACCTGGCATCATTCATCCTCTGAAAAACAACATCTGAGAAGTGTTAATGGTTTTATGCACCAGGGAAATAATGTAATTCATATAGTCCTCAATGAAATATTTTACGAGCTAATTAAAATGATGTTATTTGATAGGATTTGATCAAAGTAGGTGTCAACTGCAGAATGATATGTTCTAGAAAGCTTGCCATTTTCATCCTACCTCAGTCTATTTTGGGCATTTTAGTAAAGGTCATTCCTTGTGGCCATACATATATCCAGAAAAGGTTATTTTAGTGTGAAGTGGCTTTAAAACTGGCATTTTTTTTCTGTATAGAGCAGCTGAATATCAACAAAGATAACTACCCTTCCCTTCGTTATTCTAGGAAGTCTTCACAGCAAGTAGGTTTTTTTCTTCCTTTGGAACATATAAGCAAAGCAGATGAAATAAACAGAATCTGCCAGTGTTTTCCAATACAAGAATATAATACCCTCCTGCTAGAGACTTTTTATGACCTCTACATCCAAGCCATGATAGCTGTTCATTGATAGGCCTATAATTACATTTATTTTAATTGCTTATCCTTGACAGAAGCATCTTGCATATGAAAATACACCAAATGGTGGTATATGACCTATTTTTAGAGTTTGCATTGGAGATATAAAAATAATTGGAGTTATCAACAATTATTTTACAAGACATGACAGCCATAAATTAGCAAAAATTAATTTCTACATTGGTAGATCTTCAGTTCTATAAAGTTACTCCATTGTTCTTGTTTTGTTTTGGTTTGGTTTATTTTGTTTTGTTTTGTTTTGTTTTGTTTTTACAATAGAGACAAAGAATTGATCATTAATCATACGAAAGCTGTGGATGAATGTGGTAAGAGTTTGAAGAATTGCCTCTGATTTGTTTCCAAGCATGCCAGAGCATTAGAACTGCTTATTCTCAGGTGTCTCCGTTCGGAAAGAAAGGTGTCTGCCAGGGAAGGAAGGCAGGAGCCTCCCTTGTATTGGAGAATGTAAACCCCTCCCACCCTCTGAATTGCTATAATTCTGAAATTAAGGGGCTCTCAGGCAAAGATGTGAGGATAGAAATAGCAGTTCTTTAGTGGTATGTGTAACAAGGCAGACAAACAACAAGAGCAGCTGCGGAATCAATAACAAACAGAAGCAGGACCCGTGACAGCCGAGCCAGGGCAGGATGGAGGAGAGGCTTTGCTACGGCAGCCCTGGGGCAGTCAGTGCCGGTGCCTGCAGCACTCGGGAGCACCGGGCTGGAGGGCAGGAATGAGCAGGGATGCCGGGCTGGCGGAGCGGCACCAGGAGCTCTGCGGCAGCAGCTGGAGCGGGGAATGTCCCGGCAGGGCCGGGGCGGCGGGGCTGCAGCGCAGAGAAACCCAGAGCGGCCGAGAGCGGCGGGGCCGGGGCGGCGGGGCCGGACAGGGCTCGGCATTCCGGGAACACTGGGGACAGGGCCCTCCTGGGCAGGCCGGTGTTAATGAGGGCGGCGGGGCCGGACAGGGCTCGGCACTCCCGGGAACACTGGGGACAGGGCCCTCCTGGGCAGGCCGGTGTTAATGAGGGCGGCGGGGCCGGACAGGGCTCGGCACTCCCGGGAACACTGGGGACAGGGCCCTCCCTGGGCAGGCCGGTGTTAATGAGGGCAGCGGGGCCGGACAGGGCTCGGCATTCCCGGGAACACTGGGGACAGGGCCCTCCCTGGGCAGGCCGGTGTTAATGAGGGCCGGGCCAGCGGCTGCCTCTCGGGCACAGGCTCACCCCGCAGGAGAAGCAGCAGCTCCGGGCTGGGTTATGGCGAATTCCTTTTCCAGCAAGAACAGCCCCGAGCATCCTCCTCTGG
Organism: Muscicapa striata striata; assembly: GCA_030060385.1. NCBI lineage: Eukaryota > Metazoa > Chordata > Aves > Passeriformes > Muscicapidae > Muscicapa > Muscicapa striata. Next base: position 41,775 of record JAREIS010000642.1, read on the forward strand.
AGCCGCAGAGCGAGAGCTGGCAGAGAGAGCTGCCCCAGCCCTCCTTTTCCTGCCCCAGATCCCCCGGGATCTGTTCCTCAGAGAGAAACTCTGCAGCCGGTGCCTCCTCCCGCCTGAGTTTGGCCACTTCTTTGTGCTCTTGAGTACTCCTAAGTGCCCAGCAGTCAGTGTTTCTTAGCAACTTATGGGAAAAATGCTATAGGTAAGAGGAACCAGAAGAAAAGAAACCTAACCCCCAACATCAGGAGAGAAGCTGTTGCAAAGTAATTTCCTTTCCTTAGAATTGAAGTTTCCCCCCTCAAATTCTTCTATCTTAAAAAACCACAGTGAAATAAAATGCAAGTTTGTAGTACACAAACATGTTGTTCTAAACGTAGAACTTATGACAAAATTCACTTTCCATCCCTCACTGAGCACTACTTCTGGTTGCCAAGTGAAGACTGATGGAACACAAAAAATTGGCAATTGTGAACTTAACCCTCTACTGAGTAAGGAGAGGTCACATACCTGGTTGTCATAAAATATTTGGCTTTTTGTCTGCTACTTTAACCTCAGAAACATCATAAATAGGAAAAAAAAAAAGGCAGGAAGTCATAATCCATTGTCAAAAACTTCCATGATATTTTTTTAAAACATATTTTAAATTCAATAGTAATCTCAAGTTTTCTCTCTGACTTGTACAATTGTGCCCTAAGGTCCAACAAAGCTGTATATATTAATTATTTAGTAGAAGGGACTATTTTCAACTATAGCTCTAGTGACAGATAATTTTATAATCCAGAGCAGCACAGAGAAAAAAAACTGGTATCATACCTCAGTGTAAATTTTCCTTACTGCATCTTTAATTCCTAGCAACATGTGAAACTCTATTTTAGTTTCTGCATTCACCAAAACTGTTATTAATTTAATTTTCAGATACGTTTTTCAAGTCTCTTTCCTTTGATGTTCATGGAAATTGACAGAACCTAAACTGTATGTTTCACATGCAGCAAACTCTGCTGATAAAAAATTTCCTTTGTGCCATCATCATCTTCATATTGGCTTCTTTCAAACTTTGGAAGTGGGTGTCATGCAACAAGTGCTGTGTTTTGACAGTATATACATGCCAATCCTTGGCCTTTCTCTTTTCAGACCAGGGAAAAGTGCAGAGATTTATTTGCAATGAAAATTCAGTCATGCTTTATTAGGTCCAGCAATCAATGCAAGTCCACTCAATGGGCTCAAGGAGACCCAGTTTATCCCAACTGGAGTGTCTGAAGGAGAATTACTGTTAATGCTGGGTTTGTTTTTTCCCTTTAGGTCAGAGACCAGGCTCTGGCATTAGGTGCTGCAGCAGCCACGCTGCTCCCCAGCCTGCAGCTGGAGATCCTTTCAGAGGCAGCAATGAGGGGCAGGCCAGAGGCTGCAGCATTCCAGGTCAGAGTCTAAAACCAATCCTGCTTAATTGTATGGGGCTTTTTAATTTTTTTTTTTTTTTTTTTTTTTTTTTTTGCATCTGAGTCACAACAGATGCAGGCAGATAGACTGCTCTGAGCATATGGAGAGCAAAAAGCTTCAAAACTATTGCAGTCAACAGTTGAAAGACAATTTCCTTGTATACTATTGCACATGGCATTTCAGAAAATATGGCAACTTTTAATTTTGCAGTGTTAAGTAAGAGATGAGAATACAAACACAGACAAAAGTATATATATCTGAAAATTAATATCCCTCTATCCCCCTCCCTTTTTTCCCAATAATATACACAATACTAATTAAAAAAAAGTAAAACAACAAAACCAAAACTAAGTAAGAGCCCCACAAACAAAAAAAACCAAACAAACAAAATTAGAAGATTTTCATGCTCCTTCTTGATCAGTATCAGATGTTTTTCAACCCACAGTTCTAGAATTAACTGTGCATTTTTGGGTATTCTTCATTTAAAAGAAACTGCTAATTAGAATGTTTTAATATAGAAGCTATTTTGTTCATGTAGGTTGACTTGCACATTTCAAAATACTGCTTTTGTTTTGTGGAACAATGTGTGGAAAAAAGACAAATTAGTGCTAAGACAGAGGTTTTTTTCCCAATGAAAGAGCAAAAGGCAGAGTGAGTACATATTTCTTTCATTGTGCTTCTCTGTCTGAACTAGAGTGAGAGCAGGTAATCAAGTAAAGTGCAAGGAACTTCTAGACAAGGTAAGTATTGCATGCAGTGAGTATGTTTCTGCAGAAATTCCTTCCTATTTATTGTAGGTTTTCTGTTCTAAAGCAGTATATAATTGCAGGATCAGGGTCACAAAATCAAGCATTCAAGAAAGGCAGATTCTAATCTGGAAATTTCTCACAGTTGCCCTCTTGCATGCATACATACATTTCAATATGATAAAGATATAAATTATGTGCATTATCATGTTGGCACACTAAAATATGGAAATATGTAATGCCTTGAGATTCCCATGAAGCTTAATCAGCACAGATGAACTTTTCTGTCAAAGGGTAGAATTATGAATGCTTCCTGAGTTCAGTGATGATCCATTTTACAGCTGCACAAAAGGTCACACAGGTGACATCGTTTCACAGGAGGCATTGTGGCAATCACCAGCTTTTAAATCTTGCTTTTTTACTTTGATAGCGGATGCTGCTTCTGGTTTGATTTTTTTTTTTTTTGTCCCATCTCAGCTCCCATTCTTTATGACCTCGTAATGATTGCAGAAGCACCTTCAGCCTGTTCCCTCTTTCTGTCTGAAAGGGAATCAGAAACACAAAATGCTGCATTTTGTGTTTGCACAAAGTATTTGTGGTATAACTAACATAGTACAGTACGTGCTGGGGAGATCCCTGGTGGGACAGAATTGTAAAGTTCTTGTTCACCTGGCAGCTTCAGGTACACTTGGCAGCTGAGGACATACATAATAGCACCAATGGCTCAGAGTCTGTGGCACTGTGAACTTCCTTTTCTCCTTCCCTTTTCCTCTTTTTCCCTTTCCTCATCTCTCTTCCCCCTTTTCCTTCCCTCTCTCCCCTGCCTTCATCTCTAGTTCCTGTTTGATTCCTTTCCAAGCACATTATTGAGGTTTTACTATAAAATCAGCATTTTTAGCCAGACATCACCTAATGGATTTTAATTTTAGTCTATGCCAAGCTGTATTAAGGGCAATTGTGCAATCTTGAGTGAGGTAAGCAGTTGGGAATCACTTTAGGGACACTTGTCATTTAAAACAGTGGAGCTGTACGCAGGCATATCCTCTAGGGCTGCCTTAGTCTGTGACAAGCACATTTCAATTAAAGGCCTTAAAATCTGCAAGAATCCTCTTTTAGGACTAGAACCACAGCACCAAGAGATTTTGGAGATTGTTTCTGATGAGAAAAGATGTGATACGGGTTAATTTGCCATGGCTGTTTCCTAGACACCACAATGAAATAACCTGATTGATTTCAGCTGTGTTAACATCTATTCTGAAAAGCAGCAGTGTGAAACCAATGAAAGGAAAACTGCAAAAAATCCTTGTAAATCCCTGTTTGTGGTAATAAGCTGGTTTTTGTCTAGAACAAAAGTTTGCATTCAAGAGACCAATTTCATACTATCTGAAGGGAAAAATTACAAATAAAATAACAAAATGTGATTAACCATTATAAAGAAGATCAGTAATTTTAACAGTTAGTTGAGAGTACTTGGGGTAGATATAAAGTTACCACTACTGCCAGATCATTTTTCTCTCTTGTCTTGCTAAATTTATCATCAGTCTAATTAATGTAACAAAATTGGGACATTTTTTCACTACATACATGGAAACAGTTACATTTTTCCAGTTATATTGCAATCAGATTATTTGTTTTCAGAGGTCTGTAAGTTTACAATGTTTCTTTTGTTACTGCCAAGTTAATTTTTTTGCTGTGAAGTGGAAGGATTAGTAAACTGACTAATTTTGGAAGTGTGAACATTATCCTGAAACTGTGTGGTAATTTTTTTGAACAGAAATTGAACCTGCACTTAGTCTTGTATTAAAATAGAATGAAAAAAATGTATCAAGAGCTCAATCCAGTACTGCACTGAAAACATCTCATTAAAGCATCTTCTAACTTGGGTGTGGAGTCATTCCCTTTTCTTAATTATATTAATTTTCAAGATTTTAGAAGAAATAAAAAAATCCAGATTTTAAAAGAGATGAAAAATCCAATTTTAAAAAATATTTTTTTTTTATGTTTAAGTCCTGGGACTGAAATTCTGCCTGGCTTGCAAACTGTATTTGATTTCTCAGCTAAAAAAATCTGTCTTTTGTAACAAATTTGAATGTGTGCTATTCGACGTCTAATTGTAGCTTGCCTGGCACTAATGATTCCTTTTACTTTTACTTAAAGCACGTCCTTATAAGTTTTATGGATCTCTACTCACTGGCAGCTGCGAGAGTAGAAGCATTAGCAATAGGAAGAGAACCTTTCCGGGTTCACTCTGAATCTGAAGCAGCTACTACACCTCCTGCTGCTGATCCTGATGCTTTTCATGCAATTTGAGTCACTTGGATTTGGGTTCCTAGGCAGCATCTCCCTTCATGCTGCACAGCTTCTGTAGGCAAATACAACAATACTTAAGTCTAAACTTAGTCTTAATTAGTGCAAACAGAAATGTTCTGAGACTTGTTTCAGAAGAGAAAGGGGATGCTGAAAGCTAACACAGGGATTAAAATTGCTATTGTTTTTTCTTTTCTTTTTTTTCCTGTTGGTCCCTATTTGATTTGGGGTTTTTTGGTTTTAGTTTGGATTTCATTGCTAGGGTTTTTTGTTTTGTTTTGTTTTTGTTTTTTTGCTTTGGGGAGTGGTTGTGGTGGGTGGGTGGGTGTTTGTTTTTTTGATTTTTTTAATATTACTATTTTAATTTTCATTCTATCTTTTTTGTATTTCCTTCCTTCCTTCCTTCCTTCCTTCCTTCCTTCCTTCCTTCCTTCCTTCCTTCCTTCCTTCCTTCCTTCCTTCCTTCCTTCCTTCCTTCCTTCCTTCCTTCCTTCCTTCCTTCCTTCCTTCCTTCCTTCCTTCCTTCCTTCCCTCCCTTTTTCCTTTCTTTCTATTAGAAACCATTTAACATTTTGTAATACTCTTTCCTTGCAAACACAACCATTCCTGTTCTGTGCCTTTCCTTTGTTTTTAAAATTTGCTTTCTCCAAATAGAATCTCTGCATGTTCACTTTGAACCTGAAGCAGCTGTTTCACATCCTGCTAATGCTCCTGCACCTGCTCCTGATGGTAAGTCTGCTTTTCAAGCAATTATAGTCAGGTACATGTGGGTTCCTAGCCAGCATCTCCCTTAAAGCTGCACAGCATCTATAGGCAAATACAAAAATACTGAAAGGTAAACAGAATGGACTAATAAAACTAGCGCTAAAAAAAAATGTTCAGAGACCTTTTCAGAAGAGGAAGGGGCTGGTGAAACTTAACACAGTGTAACATGGTGTTATTACCGTAATTTTTTTTTTGTATTGGTCCTTATTTGCTTGGGTATTTATGATTTTAGTTTGGATTTGGTTGCTTGCTTCGTTGTTTGGAATTTTTTGGTTTGGGGAGTGGTAGTTGTGGTGGATGTTTGGTTTCAAATTTATTTTAATTATTTCAATTTCTTTTTTGTATATTTTATTTTTTCTTACCAAAGGCTTTTTCCTTTCTTTCTGTTATAAAACATTAACATTTTTGTAATAGCCTTTCCTTGCAAAAACAACCATTTCAGTTCTGTGCATTTCGGTTTGTTTTTTTTAAGACTTACCTCCCCTGAAGTCAATTTCCTTTCTCTTAATAGAATCTTTTGATTTCACTTTGTACCCCAAGGAATCAGTACATCTCATGGTCCTGCTCCTGATGGTAAGTCTGCTTTTCAAAAAGTTTTAGTCACTTTGACTTGGGTTCCTAGCCAGCATCTCCTTTTATGCTGCACAGCTTCTGTAGGCAAATACAGTGCTTAAATGTTAACCTAATGGAGCAATAGAACTAATGGTAATAGAAATGTTTTGAGACATTTTTCAGAAGAGAAAGGGGTGGTGAAAACTAACACAAGGATTGAAATTTTTATAATTTTTTGTAATTAATTTCTTGTAGTTTCTTTTTTCTAGTGGTCCCCATTTGTTTGGATATTTTTGTTTTTGGTTGTGTTTGGTTGCAGGGTTGGTTGGATTTTTTTGGTTTTGGGGACTGTTGGTGGCAGGTGGATGGGCGGCATTTGTTTTGTTTTGTTTTTTTCTTTTATTACTGGTTGGTTTTTTTTGGGTTTTTTTTTGTTTGGTTTGGTTTGGTTTGGTTTTTTTTGTTCCAAAGGCTTTTTCCTTTCTTTCTATTTTAAACCATTAACAGTTTTGTAATAGCCATCCCTTGGAACCATAACCATGTCAGTTCTTTGCAGTTCTTTGGATTTCCTTGCTTTTTAAACTTTACTTTCTCTGATGTTGTAGAAATTTGTCAGACTTGCTTTTTTTCCTTTGAAATGGTGTGGGACAGAATTAAGTAACTCTGGACCTCAAATAATTGTAACTTTTTTTAGTACTGTTATTTTGCTTTGAAACATGTGAATGTTCTTTCAGTGACAGTAAGTCAAGTAAAGTCTGATAGTGTTGTGGGTTTGACATGCATGCCAGTGCCCCCATGAAAAAACAATTTACTTCTTCTCCTCTGCCATAGTTGAGCAGAAGAGGGGGAAAGAACAATTTAAAAGCTAATGGGGTGAGATAAGGATTAGGAGAAAAGGGGCAAAACAGGATCAAAATTTAAAAATTCATAAAATGATAAAGAAAAATCTATTAACAGCATTTTAAAATGATAACGAGAACAAAAAACACTTCTCCCCTCCCCCAGCCCTTCTTCCCTTCCCACCAACAATGCAGGGAGACAGAAACATGGGGTTTTTAGTCAGTTTGTCACCTCTAAAAATCTTTCTTCAATTCGCTTAGGGAGAGGAGTCTGTCTATGCCATGGGGTCCTTCCCACAAGAGACAGCTCTCTGTGAACTTTCTCAGCATGGTTTAATTTTTAGCCATAGCAGTCCCGCCCAAATCTGCTGCCATGTGAGTCCCTTGCACAGGCAAAGCAGTCTTCACACAACTGCTTTTTTTTTTCTGAGCCATTTAGTTCATGGGGTTTTATTTTAAATATCAACTGTTCTAGTATAAAAGCAAGGGTCTTTTTCTTCTAAATTCTTGAAGCAAGGGCTCTCTCTCTCTATCTGTTCAAGTCTTTCACCAGATCACAGCTTCTCAGCATCCATGCATTCTAGCTTGAGCACCTTCTTCTCACAGGCTGTGGGTGACTTCTGCATTCCCACATGCACTTCATGAATTACAGGGAAATAGATTGTTGTACAATAGTCCTCACCATGGCTTGCAGGACAGTTTCAGCTCCAAGGCCCAGAGCACTTCTTCCTCCCGCTCCCTCTTCTTTTCCACCCTTAGTGTCACCATGTTGTTCTCCTCACATGTCTTCACCTTTCTTTCTTCTTTGACTTGGGAGAGGAGTGGTGTCCATAGGTTTGCTTGTTCTCAAGTTTTATCAGTTGAAATGTTTTTATGGAATTCTGCAGCATTAAAAGGTTGATCCCTTCTGGGCTCCACACTGGGGAATTGCTCTTCATGCCTCTCACAAACAATCACGCAGTTCCCGCTGACACCATGCAGGCCACACAGGCTGCCAGCTTCATTCAGCACTTTCTTCAAGCTGAATGCAGAAAAGGAAAAACAAAGCAGCTGCCACCACTTTGCCCTTCTGTTCACAGCATGTCTGGCTAAACGTGGCTAAACAAATAAAGTTACTTGCGAGCCATCCCAAGATATCCACGGCCGCATGGCAGGCACTGCCCCAACTAATAATCTTGGGTGCATAGTCCTGGCCACATGGCCTGCCCTGGACTGGGAGGGTTCTGCTGTCTGCCAACCCCTCCATGGAAGAAAAAGAGAGTTCCTGAGGTTTTGTCTTTTGTAAATAAGTTATCATAGAAACATTACAAGCTTTTCTAATTGGCTTAGCAGTGTGCCTATTCTCAAAGGCAGACAATGATTGATTTTGCCAGGCACAAAGGAAGGTTTTTAGCTCCTCGAAGACATATCACTTCCATTGGCTGGCTTCTTCCCTCCCAACCAAAAATTAACCCCTGCAAAACCAACACAGATAGACCATAAAAGAGAATTTCCCAACTATTAAGAAGATCGCAGACACAAAAGGATGTATCAGTATTTGCCTGTATCAGTACAGGCAAAACCAGAAAAGTGTCTTAACATTTACAAAGATGGAAGTGTCTGTAATGCTGAATACATCAAGCAGTGATGTCTCCCAGAAATGCCTTTTTTACTGGAGAATTTGCAATTCTTACCTGATTTTAATTGACTGGGCATCACTTGCCAACATTACTGCATTGCCAAGGAATGCAGGTGGTATCCCGGTGCAAATGCTCGCCTTATCATGTGGCTTTGCTTACACAAGTAGTACTTCTAACCAAATAGTATAAATCACACAGTTGAAAATAATAACAATATGAAACTTGTATTATAAATCTCATTACTGTAAATCTTATACTATAAATCTCATTACGTTATGTAACTTAGGACAAGGTGTTCAGAAACACAGTAGTTCAACCCCACTCTTGCTATTTCGTAAAGAAAGTGCCATTTCTATGCAAAATTTGTTTGGTACTCAGTATTCTAGGTATGTGAACTTTTAACTTGTCTGACTATTGTAACATATTTGAAAATTACAGTAATTTCATTTAAATGTTGCCTGTAACAGTATGCCTAACTAATATTTGAAGAGTATGAAGTGTTGATTTCAATTGATAGTGAAATATGTCCAAACGTAAAGGACTCCCTTCTGTGGCTAACAGGGCATGTGTTCCCTAATAACAGGGGAAGGGAGACTGTAGAATAAATTTGTTTACTTGATTTAAAAAACACAGCCTTGGAATTACAATGATGAGGGGTAAAAGATGTTGGTAAGTGTTTGTAGCACTTCAAATAAAGTGCTGTTATTTTCCAACACTTCCTAGGGCAGGATACTTGTGCTAATGTCCTTTGTCAAATAAAGATTAATATCTATAATCAGGTGTCATGTGTTTCAAGTAAGTGCTTAAGGCAAGAAGCAAGCAGTTATAAGTACTTCACATATGTGCCTTTTTAAAAGGTATTTAGCAGCAATGTAGATTCTATCTTTATTTAATTCTTTTTTTTTATTCCAGCACGCTGGGGAGAGCCTAGACGCAGAACCTACATTTTGTCTGGAACTGACATACCCCCCAGTGTGTTACCCTACAGAGACTAGGCTGTGTCTGGAGCCAACATAGCCTTCCAGCCATAACTATTTCAGTTCTGTGCATTTCCTTGATTTTTAAAATTTACCATCTCTGAACAGAATCCCTCTGGCTTTCATTTGTACTCTAAGGAACCACTACACCTCATTTTCCTGCTCCGGATGATAAGTCTGCTTTTCAAGCAATTCTAGTCACTTGGATATGGGTTCCTAGCCAGCATATCACAGAATCACAAGGTTGAAAGAGACCTTCAAGATCATCAAGTCCAACCAATGTCCTAACACCTCAACTAAACCATGGCACTGAGTGCCATATCCAGTCTTTTTTAAAACATATCCAGGGATGGTGACTCCACCACCTCCCTAGGCAGACCATTCCAGTACTTTATTCTTTCCATAAAAAAACCTTTTCCTAATATCCATTCTACATTCCCCTTGGTGCAACTTAAAACTGTGTCCTCTGCTTGTCAATTGCTTGGAGAAAGAGACCGACCCCCATCTGAGTACAACCACCTTTCACACAACCTCTAGTGTGATACCCTACAGAATCTACTCTGTGTCTGGAACTGACTTACTATCAGGCATACAGCATGAAATATCAGGCTGAACTGGGGTGAAACCTCCTCTGGTTTTTGCTGTGTTTTGTTGTATTTTCTGCAATATGGCCAAAATGGTGCCTTAACAGTCATAGGATCATTAAGGTTGGAAAAGACCTCCAAGATCATCGAGTCCATCTTTCCAGGCCTACCATGACTTAGAGCAGTTGACACCAACATGACGTGGATCCACGCTCTGCCACCTTTTCCGGGTGTGTTCCTGGACACATCTCCATTGAGGTGAGGTGAGCACAGGGTTACTGATCAGCACTGACACGGGAAGGTGTGTAAATACAGCCCCTGAGATACCATGGAATCGGTGCATCACCGTTTGACATGTTTGGGGTCAGCCCTCCAGGCCAACAAGTTCACAGCACAGCATGACAGAAGCTGATCTTGGCTTTTGTTGGGGAATCCCCATGGAAGGGGAGTTGGAATAAATGCTCCAGTTCAGGTCGCTGGTGACAGACGTGGTTTGAGCTGCAGCCACCCATTCCTGTGCTTGCATTTCTCTGGAGTGTGGGACAAAGGGTCAGCCCCCATCCCGTTTCAGTTTCAGGACACTGGGGTTGCCTTCCAAGCATTTTCTTTAATGAAAAGCCGACAGTCAGGTGCATCCTTGGATGTGCTCCGTGGAAGCAGCACATGGCAGAAAGCCAAGGTTCCTTTGGAGAGCATCCCCAGTGCTGCACTCAGCTCTTCCCAGAAAATGCCAGGGGAAACACAAACTGCTTGCAAGGTCAAAAGTAGCCAAGCTGTGCCCCAAACCCAGCCAGAGCCAGGCTCCTGGAGGTGAGGAACTCCAAGTCCATGGATATGTGCTGGCAGACAGATGAGAAACAAGCCCAGCCACTGAGGGGGGAGAGAAAATACCTGGCTTCTTACAAAAGGGCAGTTATACTGAGATGAAAAGGATAAAGGAAAATCTGGCCAATTTGTTCTTCAGATGCATGATATTCTGATATTCAGTTGCCAGAGTCATGTTCTTTCATTGTATGAAAGGGCTGCACACTCAGCTGTGCTGTGAATAGGAGCAAAGTGCTTCTTGTCCATAAATTTGAGGTAACACAGAGATACATAAGACTGAAACCAGTGTTTTCTGCATATTTCAACTGCCTCTGCCATCTGAACATCCAGTGTTCTCCATTGCATAGCCTACACATTTCCAGTTCCTGCAGGACATGATTTTCTGTTCATAATCACCTGAACAATGACGAGGGTGCCTATTTGCTAATTACATATTTTATGCTGGTTTAAACAATTTCTGGATTTGTGGCAGCTGAATTAATGTTACTGCTCAACTGCTGGGATAAGGAAATGTTAAGGTTGAGTTTAGGTTGCCATGAGCAGCTGACAGTGATGTGTGCACACGTGTTGCACTCCCCCCATCAGTCTGCAACTCCACAAACCATCCATAATGGTGCACTAAATTATGTTTATGCCTTTGAATAGGTCAGGTTCCTGGAGGTGAGGGTGCAGTCAGAAAAAGGTAAACAAAGCTCAGGTGTGTTTTACTGAAATTTAGATGTGATGTGATCTAAAGTGCAGATTTTTGTTTGCTTGTTTATTTTGTTTTGTTCAAAAGGGTTATATATTTTGGTCTCAAAGAGCAGATTAGGTTAAAATGAAAAGATTGGTAAACATTGTTGATAAATCTTAGGAAGGCTTGGAAAGTGTCTCTTACTTTGCAATAAACTGAATGCAAGTCAAATTTCAGCACAAACAATGGGAGGAGAAAATAATAGATACTAATTGACTTCATTTGGGAATGCATTCTATAATTATGGCACTGATTCAAAATTTAGTGCCAATCTCTTACTTCAGTATGCTTATTATAAAATGTCTAAATCAAATAAGTCACCATTAAACCCCTTAAATTCATTAATATCAAAAGGAAAAGGGAAGAGCCTGATAAAATGTCATGCATCTGAGTTAAGAGTGTGTGCAGGAACTGTGATGACACACAGCAGTGGTGTCAGCCCTGGAGCACTTGTGCCAGTCACACACCCCTGGGATCAATTGATGCTGAAGAGCCCCAGTAGTGCCGTGAGAAGTCAGCACAGAAACACCCCCAGCACCCCTCTGTGCTGTCCTGGCCATTCCAAAGCTTTCTCAGCTCCCAGGGCTCACAGCTGCAGCCTGGGGCTCACAGGGAGCCGTCACTCTCCTGGGTCTCTTGCTGGGATGTTTGTGATGGCATCGGTGGGGGTTTCCTCCTCTCCCTTGGGAGCAGGAACACACCGATGTTGGTAACCCCTTCCTACCCAGCTTTGGCTCCACCCGAGTTTGTTTTCATAGGTTTTCTCCTCAAACTCTGCCCACAAGCTCCTTTCTATCGCCTTGGTTCCCAGTTCTGCAGGTTTTGGGGTTTTTGTCGTCTCCAGAGCTGTCAGTACCTGAGGGACCCTGCAGTGACCTGTGCCCAGGCTGGCCTCTGTCCCTGTGCTGTCCCTGCACTCTGCCCCAGCGCCGGTGCAGCCGTGGGGCTTCACCCCACACAAAACAACTCCTGGCACTGTGAGCTGAAGAGAAGCTGCACCAAACTGGGCTGTGCTCTCCTGCTTGTGAGAGCTGCCCAGGGCTGGAGTGGCCTGGGCTGGACAGAGCCCAGGGGAGTCTGGAGACATGGCAGTGTCTGGCCAAAGCAGAAATCATGTCACTGGTAGCACCAAAGTGTCACATTTCCTGGGCTCAGGGCACAGAAGGTACAGGACAGTGACAGCACCAGGCTGAGGGGACATGGGACTCACCAAGGTGCTGCTGGAAGAACCTGCTTGTCCTGTGCACTCAGAATAGGTGTGGAGAATCCCCCAAGCCATCCTCAGAATGGGCTTTGCTGCGACTTTTGCTTGTGCTGCTGCAGATTTTGGAGACAATTGTGCATAAAACCGTGCGGTAGGACCAGAGTTGGGGCTGACATGCTCTGCATTTCCAGGATGGCTCAGCAACAGGGTGAGGTGGTATCAGTGGACTCTGGATCAAGCTATGGATACTTCAGCAAGAGAAGGTTTTCCTTAGGGTGATTGAACCTTCATCCTTGCTATGCTTTCTGTGACATTTGCATCTCTATTTTGTAAAACTTCAGAAATCTTAATTGTCTTTGGCCCAGTGAAATGTTACTAACGTGAGCAGAAGTCATCGTGTTTTGCATGCAAAAATACATAATTTTTGACATTTGGGAACTGGAAGGAACTGATTTCTATTGCTGATGACACACAAGGAGGGCAGGTTGGTGCCGTGGAGCCTGCATGGTCTGCTACTGTTGATGGAAAAATATCGTTTGAAATAGCACCCTATGGCCCTGGATGGCCAGAATTGAGGTCCAGGAGGCTAGACAGGTGTTTACTACTGAGTCTTTGACCTTTCATGCCAATAAAAATTATTAGTTCTTAGAACTATGTATTTATGAAAGAAAACAATAAAGGAGAGATGTTGTATGCTCTGTGTGTATATGTATGTGTCATATCTTGAACATACCACATTATATTAATGCACTCTCCAAACATCCATTCTTTTTTATGACCATTATCCTATTAGGAAATGTCATGTAAAATTTAATGCTTTGTTCATAAGTACCTCACCTATTGATAACAATTAGAATTGCATTTGCCTCAGTTGCAAATGCAAAACATTCAAAACTCAAACTAATTGGTTATATTAGAAAACATACTTTGCTTTTCTCAAGAGGCTGATTGTGAGCTGTTTTATGAGCTATTCATGAAAATATCCTGGGGCTGTTTGCATCAAACACTGGGATTTTGTTAGCAGTAAGGAGGGAAAGCGCACCATGTGTGGGAAAGTAATTCCCTCACAAAATATGTGGCTGCTTAGGTCAAAAGAATTTATTTTTAATTCTATGGAACACCAAAGCAGCCCTTACCTATTGGTTTCCAGAGGACAAGAGCCACCAGACCTTTCTAGAGGATCACTACTTCAACAAGAGCAGCCACGTGGCTAAGGCTAAGCAGCCAAAAATTGGCGTGGCCAGAGACCATGGCACACGACCGTGGCTGCCTCAGCATGGCTTGCAGTGAACTTTGCTCGTTTAGCCACTTTTAGCCAGCCATGCTGCAGACAGAATGACAAAAACAGCAGCAGCTTTTCTTATTTTCGGTGCTCTGCATGAAGAACGAGAAAACTGTTTCAGTTGGTGAAGTTTGAGAACAAATAAACTATGAACACCACTTCTCTTCTGAATCAGAAAAAGGAAAGGGTGAAGACACGAAGAGGAAACAACATGGGACACTGAAATCTGTGAAGAAGGAGTCAAATTTTAGGTGGGAGGGGATTGCGGAGGTGCCTTAGTCTTGGGCTGAAATTCATTTGTAAAGCTATGGTGAAGATATATTTGATATTCCAGACTTTGTTTTTTCCCAGTAATTCATGGAATGCACTGTTGGGGTGTTGTGTTCTAACCACAGCTGTGGGTAGAAGCACCAGTGTTGAAATAAACAGATGCTGCAGTAGCTGTGATCCAATGAGAAGCTTGAGCAGAGAGAGGTGAGAGAGATGAGAAACTCTGCCCCATGGGTTAGAAGCGGGCAACCTCCGTTCTTTCAGATAAAAGAAGAAAACTTTTGTTTCTATACTAGAACAGCTCATCCTTAAAACTGCATCCCAATAAGTTGACATGGCCCATGAAAGCAGGTGTGGAAAAGCTGCAAGGCATAGGAGAGATTTTTCTACTGTGAACAGATTTTTCCTTTCTCAGGTGGCTGATTTGCTGTGACATTGAAGCCACGAGAGAACTGTTTCTTGTGGAAAAGAAGCTCCACAGCACGTTTCACATGCACGGCAAGAGAGACTCCTTTCCCTAAAAGACTGAAGAAAGATTATTTTAGATGTGGTAAACTGACTGAAAGTTCCAGGTTTTGTCTCTTTATGTTGTCAGTGGGAAAGAAAAGAGGGTGTGGGGGAGGAGAAGTGTTCTGAAAGTTTATTATGATTTTCTTATCATTTTTCTTTTAATTTTGTAAATAAAGTTATACCCTTTACAGTTTTGAGCCTGTTTTGCCCTCTTCCTCCTAATCCACATGTCACAGCAGGAAATGAGTAAAAAATTTCTAGTGGGTGCACTGGCATTTGGCCAGCTCTAAACCCACTACATAATTAGTGCGTTGGCCAGGAAACTCAAATTAGCAAACCAAAACTGCTAAAGTAATGCTGCCTCAGAGCCAGAGCAGGAGGGATTCCAGGGATTTGTCAGCATGGGGAGGAAGAGCATGAGCTCCTACTGACATTTCCACTCCAGGGGTAGCACTTTCAGGCCAGCAGTGACAAATCCTGCAGCTCTGACTTCACAGTTGTTGTTGGCAGTGCTGTGACAGCCTCTGCCACCGAGCTAAAATATCTGCAAGGGCAGGATGGTGTAGAGATGCCTCTCAGAGAATGGAGAGAACACCTTCAAACAGCATCTTAAAGACCTTAAAGACACTCTAGATCCAATCCCCCTGCCATGGGCAGGCACACTTTCCACTAGACCAGCTGGCTCAGATCAAGGACAATATTCCTGGGGAAAACTGGCAAACCCAGTTTACTGATGCTTAGGAAGCTTTGCAAAACCTTCCCACCTGTGGTGGTATTGCACCCTCCTGAGCTCCCAGAGCCCTCACTCACCTCAGGCACAGTCTGGAGAGGAAGGAGATGGTTCAGTTTGTGAAATGTGGGGACAGGAGGAGGGAGGACTTTGCAAACAATGTCACGAGTTCAGGGCTGTTTTCATTTATGGTGCCAAGTGGAAGTACATAATCTTTGCTTTAATATGAGTGAGAGAGGTGCTGAAGGGCAAAAATTCTCAGTGATAAGAACATCTTCCACTCACACAGCAAGGTAAATGAAGGGGAAAGTGCAATCTGTCTTTCACGGAAGGTGTTGAGTTCTTAACAAATTTCTTGCTGAAGATGTGCCTAGGCAGCAGTGATTTAGAGCATTTTATCAGACTCACAGAGTATCCTCACATCTGTTTTCCCACGTTTTCTCTCCTTTTTTTCATCGTGAATGATTTGTCCTCCCCGGGTGGCTCCTGGTTGGAGTTCTACGCTCAGTGGAGTCCCAGAGTGTTCTCAGCTGGCTTTGAGAACATGTGGCTCTGCTGCCATCCCAAATCTGCGCTTTCCTTGCCCAGCCTGAGTGCACGTGGGGCATGGGCTGGGCATGGCTGGAGATTTCCATGGCCAAAATGCCCCAGCATCATCACCTTTACATCTGCTCATTGCTTTGGACAGCACAAAGCACACAACACCCATCTCAGCGGGCAAATGTCATTTCTTGCAGATTGTTACAGCCATACCACTCTTGAAAAATGTAATTTATTACAAATTGCTACAATCGTCTGACAATACAGAACTATACAAATCTCAGCTAAAGTTAAAAAAATGCATTTATTACATTAGTACAACAATGCTATGTAAATATATACAAATACCAATTCAGTTAACAAAACTTAATATATTGGCAACATCTACAACAATTCACTATACACAAAGATCAATTAGGTGTTTAACAACTTAATTTATTACATATTATTTCAAGGGTAAAGCCTGTATAGGAATACAAAAATATCAAATACAAAAATATCTCTCTCTAAATAAACCTGTACCAAGAACTCAATAGACAGAATTACACAACTATACAATGGCATACATAGTTAAATGGAAAGTAATACATATATAACCACTACAACATACAGATGTGAATACAGATTAAATATTACATATTACATAAAATATATATAAACAGATACATGAAACAAACCTATCTGTAAATAGACAACTGTACCGATCTAAATATCCATCCAACTACATCAATACAAATATACAGCTATACATCTCTATACATAAGTAAATAGATTTGCATCCAGAAATAGATCAATATACATATAAAAATAGACATATATACCTATACAAATACCAATATGCATATTTGAAAAGCCATATAACTAGAGCTACATCAACAGAAATAGATACCAACACAACTCTATACATAGGAAACAGAATTTAACAAAGATAAAACATATAGGTATACTTAGATACATATATACAAATATATATAATTAAAAACATATATGTGTACATAGTGTTATAGATAATAAAGAGATTCAGCTGAATTAAATATAATCAAAATAAGCAATAATTTCTTTGGCAATTGAAATACGTTCCACGACAGCCACAATCGCAAAGGACAACGCGGAGCCCGGGATTGGTGCCAGGTGAACACGCTCTGATCCGATCTCTAGTGCATCGGATCCCCCAGTGCTCACAAACCGCCTTGGTCAGTCCAGTTTTTATACATTTTTTCCTAGTCTGGAGCAGAGGTCCTTCTTTCTTTTCGTTGTTTCACATATTTCATGTAGGTTTTTTTCTCTTAGTTGGGTTGGACAAAACCATGTCTGGGAAACAATGAATTCTGCTGAATGCAGATCTTGGTTTACAGCATTGAGATGTAGCTTTCCTGACAGCTCTGGTTATCTTAATCATCAGTACTTGTCGGGTGCTCATTGCTTGGGTGTTTCCTGGACATTTTCTGAAAGCCCCATCTCCGTTGGGGCTATGTCTATCAATTTGCTAATCCAAGGTCTCTCAGGGGCAACATTAACCTTCCTCTTGAAAGAAAAATTATTCAGTAATAATTTATTCTATTTTTTCCACAATCAGGAGAGAGTTGCAATGTAAAATCCCTCCTGCAGTCAAGTCTGTGCAATGTAAGCCAACAAAGGTGATCTTGCAATGATCTGCATAGTGTTAGTTATTTTTATTTTAAATTCTCTCTTGAACTGGAAACAGTTTTCAGAGCAGGAAAAAAATAGACTTATTTCTTCCATCTCTTTTAATTCATGCTTTTTTAATGCCTTTACATGGTTTTACCATGAGGGCTGATGGGAGTGTATTTGGTGGTATGGCAGAAGCTCACCCCACACACACAGTGGATATTTTCCTTGCATCCAGCCTGTTTTGAGTTCTGGCTGACACTGCCTTCTCTTGCCCTCCTTCCAGGTCCCTTTGTGAGGAGCCCAGCCCCGTCCCTTCTATTGCTGCCCTGTGGGTGACATGCTGACACAAGGGTTGTTGGTCTCATCACATTCTGGAGCAGTGTTTTGGAGTGAGTGTTTTCAAGATGCCCTATCACCTTTTCCTCTGTGTCCTGGCTTCCTCAGAAGAATTGAAACCCACTACCTAGAAAATCTCTTCCTATTTCATCTTAAATAGTTTAAAACAGAACCTGAAATTACCAATGCTCTGCCTTGGTGGGATGGTGTTTGTCTTTCTTTAAACACAGTGTAAGAAACCTCACAGAAATTATCCCAGCAACTGAATTACAACAAAATTTCTAATGAATAGGCCAAAAGGAGAAGACAGGAGTTCAGAAGAGAAGTGACATCTTTCTCCATGTTTTGTGGCCCTTATTTCCCATGTGTCTGTCTTCGTGCTGCTCCATCAAGAAAAGCCTTGTTTTTAAGGCCTCCTTTGTAATCTCTGTGTCATGAGACACACACAAATACTGGCCCTGTGGCCTACTGGAGATGAGGAAGTGGATGGCTGAAAAGTGGATTATCCATAGGAATGTTTAGTCACACCTGTGCTATAGTTATGGTTACATTGACTTTTCCACAGTACTCTGTGGCTAAGAATGAGAAATTACCATTAGCTGTGTTTTAAGGATACTGAAACTTAGAAAGAAATGTGATTATCTTGTGTCTGGCAGCATGACTCTTCCCCAAGTTTCTACTAGCACTGGTAAAATTCAATGTCAGTTACAAAGACCACAAGGTAAATAATGGATATTACATTTCAGTGTTTGGGCCAACAATTGGTTTAAAAATTAACAACAGAAAAGGTTGTTAATTTTTAGGAAATAAGTTCCTTAAAATTTTTGTGGTATATGGTTTTAGATTAAGATTTTTTTCTAAGAATAACTTATTTCCCCTTTAAAAAGAATTTGTAAAGAACAAAACTCAATGTACAAGCCTGATCACCTGAAGTACAATGGTTTCATATCCTTCTTTTTTCCCTACATGGCATTGTAACTTTTGAATCACAATTGTTACCACTTTGAAAATGCAATTATAGTATTTTTCCTACTGGTGAATACTTACCAGTTTCAAGTGAAAGGACAGTTTTGAAAGTGAAATATGCTTTATGTGAATATATTTTTTCACTAATTTCCTCGTATTACATGCAACAGGGGCAACATTAAACTAGTCTGTACTCCCTTGTTTTTGAGAAGCTGTTAGAAATTATTCATCTTTTCAGTACATTTGTGATACATTGGCGTGTGTTTCAGCTGAAACTCTCCTGTGTGCCCTACTGCTAGCAGCTAAGATCTCCTTGCAGTGTAGGAAGACACAGTTTTCCCTTTCTGATTTGCACACAGCTGTGTCACTGCCTTGACCTTTTCATCTCTGAAGCTTAGACAGTTTTTCCTCCAGCACCTGTGCCAGCACTATTCCTTAAGGTGATGTGGGTGTGGTGGGCATGAAGGACCCAAACTGTTCCTGATCTTCTGGGAGCTAACTATTGGTCCCTGAATGAATCCTGTCCTGTTTATTTCTACACTGTACTTGTGCAAAGGGTGTTCCTGCCAATGTTTTAGGTTACATGGTCTAACCACAGCATGGTGAGTAGTAAAAGCCAAAGAAACAAATGTTCAATTTACCTGGAGTCTGTATCTGAGACTTCCATTGCTGATAAAAGTGAGAATTCTTGGCAAACTGATTCCTGGAAAGCAAGACATAAGACATCATTGAATTTAGCATGTATTTCTTAGATTCCTTGGCTACACAATGGGAAAGATAATCTTCATCATTTTCTTCCTTCTTACAGATATGGTCTTAATCTAGTATGGGAAGACTTTGACTCCAAATTTTGCCTTCACATAACTAAAAATATTTGCATAGGAGATAGAATCCCATCAGACAAAGACAATCTTATTGCAGCATCAGGGTATGGTGAATAAACCAGAGAGTACAATGGAACTGATAAACGGGCCTGGTATCTTAGGCCTTATTAAGCAGAAACCACGGGAGAGACAAACAAATGCTCCCTGGGCAAGAAGTGACCAAGAAATATGTTGTGAAGCTTTGTGAGAAGATAATGTTACCAGGTAATGTGATACCATGAAAAATGTGTAACCAATGGGACATTGTTACCAAAATTAGAACCCTAAGTAGTGCCATACAAGTTAAACCCTATGTAAACATCTTGTATGCTCAACAAAATTGGATTCTGATCACAACTCAAAATGCTCCCCGTCTCTCCAATCGCTCATAACACAGTGGCCACACTTTTCAGTCTAGTGAATTCAAAACACCTGAAACCAACACTTAGGGGCCACCTTAGTCTCTGTACTTTAGAGTGTAAGAGAAGAGAACACAAAGTCTATTATAGAACAAACAAAACTGCCAAGTAAAAAGTCATGGTAACTGCCCTGAAAATGCACCTCAGTTTTGGAATGAACTTGGTGTGAAATGGTTCTTTGTTGAATTTCATAAGCAACTTCTTCCTCTTTCTCTGCCTCCTCACTTGGGTTTGTTTTGGCAGCAAACACCACTTCAGGCTGTTCTAGTGCTGCTCCCCCTGACTAAAATGTCTCTGTTCATTCCCCAGTCTCAGCTGAATATCTCCATGAACTGTTTAGTGTGATGACTGCACAAGTCTTGTTAAAGCTGAAGCTGTGATGCCTTGGTTTGAGTCACCCTGTCTGCTGGACATGCTGCTTGGGCCTGCCAGGATCATTATCCTCCCTCGCTTCCCTGAGCTAGAGGAAGTGTGTCAGGGACATTGAAGAGCCCAAGTAGCTCAAGTGGAAGAAATTTTCATCATCTGTGCCCATTCAGGCTGCCTGTGCCTCTGCAAGAGGGAAGTGGCATTTGCTGCCTGAGTAGCTGCAGGAGGACTAAAGGTCATGGTGAAATATTGTGGTGAGGGCTGTGGCAAAGGAACAAAACTGGGATTTTTCAGAGGAGTTTTCAGTAATAATCACATCTCATTCTGGCTGCTGTCACAGGTAGTTTAGTCACTGCCTAAGGTAGCTCAGAATTGATTGTGGAATACTGCTCTTGGATTTTAAATGGTATGGACTATTCCTTATCCAGATGTGGACTATGAGCCTGTGTGTTTATCAGTGACACACAAACTGAGAGAGGAAGACAAATTCTGCAGGGCTCCTGGAGTTTAGGTGCCCTTCTGCATCCTTCTGCTTGCTGGAAAAACTTCTTGCCAAGCAGTGGAAGATACATCTCCCTCTTCAGCTTGACCATCTGCATCTTGCAGCTCATGTCAAGGGAAGTACTGGGGATCTGGACATTTCATAGACTCAAAACCTCATCTCATGTATTTGCTGTGTCCTTCAGTGAAGAATGGCTTCTTATCAGAGGAACCTGAAGACATTCTAGACATAAGGCAAAGCAAAAGAGAACTAAAAAATTCAAGCATCTGTTGTCAGTATCTCAGAAAAAGAAGATGCAAATATTTGCAAAAGGCTCAAGTGAAGAAATGAAGAAACAAAGCACGGTTTACTCTATTAAAGCTAGGCATGAAAGTCTGCCTCCTTATGCATCCAGCTGCTTTCCAGGTGTGCACTTGCCAGGGATTTTACCTTTCTGTATACTGCAGGTCTCAGGCTAAAACCATAAGCAGACAAACCAAACCAAACTAAACTAACAAACAAACAAACAAAAAACTCCACAAAACTCCCCAACCCAAAACAAAACAAAAACAAAAAAAAAACAAACAAACAAACAAACACCCAAACCAAATGAAATGTAGGTGGAGAATCTTATTTCCATAATGTCTCTCCTTTGACACGAGACAATTTAGACCTCTTTTCAAATATAAAAGAAAAACAAACATTCTGGGTAGCAAGATTCAATTCTCACCTGATTATAGGAGGATATTTTAGTGTGGTGAGAATTTGACCCTTCAGGAAAATAATTGGTACCTCACTTTCCTGGAAACACCACTTCTAGATATGGTCAGGTAATTTTACTGGTAAATTTTTTTACAAGTATATTACTGAATCAGCGAAACAGTACTTCCTTGTCCACTGATGAATACAGTCATAACTCTCAGGGTGTTTGTCCTGGTTTGAAAGACAGGTGTCTGCCAATAAAGGCAGAAGCTCCTCTTTGAAATAGAGAATGTAAGCCCTCTCCCTCCTGAGTATTATAATTTTTGAATCAGGAACTCTCAGGCAGAGATAAGGGGGTAGGAATAGCAGCTCTTTACTAATATATCTAACCGGAAAAACAGAAACAACAGCAGCTATGAAAAAATTAACAACAAAACAGAACAAATAAGTCAGTTCCAGCTCTTTCTTCAGCCACAGACACACTCTGCCTGTGTCTCTTCTGGGTGGTGGAAACATGGCAGGGCCCGCACAGCTGCGGAGAGCAGGTGGGAGCAGGGTGGGGGGGAAGCAGCAGCAGCCGCGCAGTGTCTCAGGTGGGAGCAGGGTGGAGGGGCAGCTCCCCACTCACCGTTTGAGTTCTGGTGGTCGGCTGTGGTCTCAGAGGTGGTAGGCTGCATGCGGAGCAGATGCAGGGCATCTGACCGCGTGGCTGGAGACAGAAGTCCTTCTCCCTCCATCCTAGCCGGCCAGAGAGCCGCCCCCTCCCCCCAGAAACCAGTCCCCCAACTACCCCATTGTCTAGAGTCCCGAAAAAAGCCTGGGCGTAACCCTGCAGGCTCCATTAGCATGATAATGGGAAAAATTCTTTAAACAGTAAAGAGACAGTAAGAGAACAAAACCCAACTCCCAACAGTGTTTCAGTGTACGGAGATAAATAGGTGAAAAGGAGCACAAGCCTTTTTCTCTGGACTCCTGCGTTTATGGGAACAGATATGGGCTTTGGGGATGTTTGATAAAACATTGCACTCCAGCAATCAAATTGCACACATTCAGAGATATGAGGCACACTCATCACTCCCTGGCACCAGCTGAGGACTGTGTGCTTCTGTAAAGCCAACACGCAAAATTACCACTGTTAAGGTCAGAGCAATGACATTCTTTTAGAATTAAGCAAATTTACTGCACAAAATTATTTTGATGATAGAATGTAATTTTTTGTTTCAGACAGCACAGCAAATGATGGAAATTGCAATCAAATGTGTCTGTTTTAGGTAAACTAGAATGCAAGGCTGATTGTTTCATTCTCACATTTACATCTTAGTCGTATTTGTGCTGGACAAACAATAGGATGTACCATTAGAGGGAGAAAGAGGAGAAAGTGCTTTAAGAAAGGCAGAACATGAGCCACCTTATCATGAAAAGCAGGGATCTGTGGTTGTTGGGCTCTCACACAGGCCCAGCTTTCTCCCACATGGTCAATCTAATTCTAGTTCTGAACCCAGTGGAGAGCAATAACCATCCTTACTTAAGTAGTGCAAAAGGGAACATGTTTGCTTGGGTAAATTGATGTTTTTGTAGTAAATCTTTGTCTGACCATTAAAGAATAAGGAAAAGACAAAAATTTTCACCATTTGAAAGAGGTGGGGAAAAAAGTAGGACAATGGAGTTGCTCACTTTCTCTGATCTGAAATGAACACAGCAGTTTTTGAAGTTCAAACCTAAAATCACTGTCATTCTGGATAGTTTAATTCCTTCAAATCTGTTTTATTTATTAGCATCAATACCTTGAACTAGCAACAGTTATTCCAAACCCCTGTTTAGACTGGAGTATGCTGCTTTTTGTTTTCTGACTTGTAGCATCTATCCCAGAGAGTTGGTCTATGGTGTTCATTCAGTTATTTTCTCTGTAACAGTAAGAGCTCTCTGTCTCTTTGGAAAGGTTTGGATTTGTGCTCTTTGTTGTGTGAAACAAAGCTAGTTTTCAATGGGAGCCCAGCACAGGTGGGAGTCCACCTGGGGAGGTCACATCACAACTGCAGCAAACTCAGGGTGTTCCATCCTGCCTTGTGGAGTGTTTGATTTCCAAATACACCTTCCTCCACTCTGTCTGGAAACTGTATGGTTCACACAGACAGTGTGGTTCTGATACTATCTTATCCATAATCTAAACATAAAAACATCTTGCATGTACAGTGTTAGAAATCTGTTCACAAGGAAACAACAATTTTCTTAGGACTGAAATTACCACTAACTGTTTTAGAAATACTATTACTCATTTGATACCTCTTCAGGGAATGTATAAAACATCTCCACTATTACTAAAGATACTAAAATGATGGGAAGCCCTGAAAACGAGGCTACTGGAAGGCACTGAGGGGATGGGGCAGTGGCTCCAGGGGCATGTGGTTTCAGGGCCCTTTGTGACTCACTGTGACATAGATGTTGCAGATGGAATGTCACATGGCAGTGTGTCACAGGGCCTTTTGTGGCCTGCCATTAAATGGGTGCTGGCAGCAACTCCCACAGTGCCTGAAGGATGTGACAGGACAGGGACATGGTGAAACAGCACAGGACACAGTGAGGATCCCTCATGCACCCACCCTCCTCCTCGCTGCCCTTGTGTTTTCCGTGTGTCCAGAGCCCTCAAGGCCAGGCAGCAGGATGGCAGAGGGACCTTCCTGTGTTCCTGGGCACACCTGGATGAAGGAGGAGGAGGAAGGGCCTGGGGCTGCCCCCAAATGGCCTCCTGAAAAGAGAGAGAGGTTCAAGCCAGTGCGGGCAGGTGAGTGGCAGAGCTGGGCCGCAGGGCCAGGGATCGCGGCCGGCTTGGCCCCATCCCATCCCCTGTGGACATCCCCAGGGAAGGGGGAAGAGGGGATGGGGCTGATACCCGTGGTGATCGTGCTCCATTCACTGAGCCTCGCTGTGCTGGGCCTGCCTGGGGGTCACTGCTCCAGGGAGGCTCAGCTCTGCTCTCCAGCCTTTCCCACAGCCCCACAGCTCTGACTGGGCCTGGTCTTTGCCAGATCCAGTTGAGGACCTGACAGAAGACCAGGAGTACACCCGAAAGCGTTTCAGCCACAGAGCTCAGGTACCCACAGCCATTCCTGCCTGAGCTGGACTTGCTCTTGCTGCACAGCTGAGCATCACCACTGTGGTGCTTGGTGGAAAACTCTCTGTTCGTGGCCATTCCTTCTGCAGATTTTTTGGAAATTTGTCAAGAACAATGAACGGGAAGAGATCACCATTGCGGCCATTGAGGGCATGGTACACTGTGACTCCTATAATGCTGAGGCTTGTGCTGCTGTGCTGGATTTGCTTGCACAGACAGAAACCTCCAATCTGAAGCATGTAAGTAGCTGTGGCCAGGGCTCAAGCTTCTGGGGTTTGTGTGTTCCCACAAGCCAGATCAGATGAGCACCCAAAAGCTCCTTAGGCCAGCACAGTGTGGTGGGGAGCAAAGCAATTCTCTGCAGAAGCTATGCATATGGCTCCCTCTGGCAGCAATCTAGCTCTTCTTCCATGTCTCCTCCAGGTGCCAACCATTGTGAAGTTCATCCACCGGTGGCTTGTGTCCAACAAGGATGTGTCTTCTGAGCACAGACTGGACAAATCCCTTCTAGACCTGACCCATGCACACCCCAATGATGTGGTTGTGACTCTCCTGTGCTCTGCCCCATCATGTGAAAGGTAGGGGGCCTATCTGCCTTTAGAGCCCATCACTCTGCAGACCCCATCCCATATAAGCAGTCAGACTGATGGAGAGTTCCAGGACCCTCCAACTGTTTCATTTACCAGCAGTGGCAGGTCAGCCCCAGAGCCTGCTGCCAAACTCCCTCCCTGACTCTCGAGACTCTGTCTCTTGTGTCCTGCCCACCAGCAAGGACAGGATCACTAAGTGCTGCCAGTGAGAGGCTATGGGCAGAGGCTGGGCTGGGGGCCAGACTGTGGCTGCCTAGGCCACAGTATTGTGGCTGAGAGCCACTGACAGAGAGCTCTGGGCCTGCAGAGCTGCTCTGACCATGTGGAAAGTGCTCGTCTCCTCGAGCAGGACTGCAAAGATGGTGCTGTCAGAGTTGCCCTGCATTCTGGAGGACTGGCCGGAGCACAGCACGTGCACCTCTGATGGCAACAGAAAGCAAGTCTTTGCCCTGGCTGTGAGTTTCTCCCCAGATCTTTTCTTGCACCCAGGGTCACTGTTCAGTCAGCTCTCCATCCTCCCTCACCTCTGCATCTCCCTGCCTCAGGGCATTGAAAACCTGGGCTAGAGGCAAGTTCAGGGGCAGCCAGGCAGTGCCTCCGTGGCCCAGAGTAACGCCCAGGCATAGTCTTTGGATGTTTTGTTTTTCACAGGCAACCAAGGCACTGTGGGAGATCATCCATCTGCCCTTGTCCCCAGAGGCATCAATAGTGGCCCCCTCCCTCTTCGTGGCTCTGCTGGTTCAAGTTTTCTGCAGCACAGAGGAGATGCCAGGAGACATCAATAGACTCTGGAGGAGATGGCAGAAGAGAGAGCATTTTCCCACTAACCCCAGAAGGTGTTCCATCCCAGTCTTTCTCTCTCTCCCATGCCCCTGGATCTTGGGCCAGGGCTCTCTGCACGACCTGATGTTTGCTCTGCACACAGGTTCATAGTGCTGACAGTGAAAGCACTTCTCTGCCGTCTGTGGCTGGAGGATGTGGTGTTGGCAGTCGAACGTAAGAGAGGCTGGGACACACTCCTTGACAATGACACCCACCACTATGCAGTGAGTCTGTTGGCCAGGTGAGAGCCTCCTTCTCCTTGCTGTCCCATCACTTCTCCCCTGCAGATGGCACAGCCTACACCATCACCAAGAAATGGCCCAGCAGATAGAAAGGCTGCGAGAAGCAGATGCACAGGAGCAGCCACCTCCCGAAGTGTCAGCATTGCCTCCTCAGGCCCCTGGAGCAATGGCACAGAGTAGGGGAGGCTGTGCACACAGCCCCACTGAGGGCAGCCTGCTGGGGCAGGGCAGGTTGTACTGAGGGCCAGTGACAGAGCCTAGGGGACATGACTCCCTAGAAACTTTTTACAGTGTCTTACACAAAAGCAGCCTGCTGATGTTGGGCACTGCCTTTCTCTAGGTGAGCGGTGGCGTGGAAAGACCAGGCCTGTGTGAGTCAGGAGAGGCTTGCTCACCTTGCTCAGGGTTGATATTGCCTTCCTCTTCATGCCAGAGAGATGCACCATGTCTCCAGGTCCTTCCGTGAAAGGATCGCACGCTACCTGGTCGTGCAGCTCGGCAGGGAGGAGTCACGCTGGCAGGTCCCTGCCATGGCATTCCTTGTCGAGGTGATCCTGATGGCGAGCTCTGCCTCACTGAGCTGCTTCCTGACACTTTATCTCCTGCAGCTGTGGGGGGAGCCCTATCAGTGGAGCTGAAGCAGAGCAGAGGCTCTGCTGTGCACCTTTAGCCCCATGCTGCTGGGGTGACACTTCAACCTATGTTTCCTGCCACCCTGGTGCCAGCCCTCAGTCTCCCATCATGGGTCCTCAAGGTCATAGGCTGCTGAGGGCTGGAGGGCACAGCAAAATGGGCGAGACACCTGTGCAGGACAGGGAGCCCCAGGGCTCTGCACAGCCTCTGCTGCCTTTGGACTGGGTTGCCTGCAACCCTGCTCCTGCCCTGTGTGGTGCTGGGGTCCTGCCAGCAGTCACTCCTTCACTGTGTGGTGCAACCTGTGTCTTTCAGTTCCTGCAATGCCTTGAAACAGAGGAAATGGTTGATACCATCCTGCAGCTCATGTCAAGTCATCTGCAGAGTAACTGCAAAGAAATGCATCGCTTGGTGCTCAGAGGCCTCCTTGTGCTCTGCAAGAGTCCCCGGAAGGTGTGAAGAGTTGGCTGAACCTGGCTGGCAGCTTGGGGCTGGGTAGGGAGTGCTGGGTAATGCAGGACCTAGGATGTGGCTGGGCTCTGAGGTCTGTGCCAGCTGCTTCCAGCACTTCTGCCTCCCCATTCAGCTGCCCAGGTCCTTTGGGGCAGAATTCTGGCTTCTGGGCCCTAAGGCCACAGCGTGGGGTTGCACCACCAGAGCAGTTTTGTTAGAGCAGCTTTCCATATTTTACAATACAGCCTTGTGTTCCACACAGGCCAGAAGGTTGCAGAGCCTTCCTGAAAGCCTCATGGAACTACTGAAGGATGCAGATGGGGAGCTGGTTGGGCTGACCCTCTCTGTGCTCAATGAGGTGCTCCTGGACAACACCGTGGCAATTGCTGTCCCCATTGCTCTGCAGCTGGCTGAGGCGCTCAGGCCACTCTTTGACAGTGTAAGACTGTACCCTCTATCATGGTGCTGTGTGCTGCCAGGAAACTGTGCCCTCTGGATTTTCAGGCCTCTGCACAGGTGGGCCTGGAATAGCCAGTGCTGAGGTCTTGCCCACTTCCTTTCCACAAGGACACCAGCCATGTGCAACTTCTCTCCATTTGCCTCTTTCGAGAGATGATAGTCTACTTAGAGAAAGAGGGGAAAAAGTCCGTGAAGATGTGTGTGCGCCAGAGTCTGCTCCCACTCTTCTACCACCTGTATGATGAGAACTGGCGTGTGGCAGAGGTGAGATTCCAAGCTGCCTCCTGCCCTGGTGACTCACAGACTCCAGCTCTCCAGCCTCCTCCTGGCTTTAGCACAGAACCTGTGCCCTGGGCTGCGGTTCCATCTCCTGGTCTCTGCTGCTCTTTAGGCCTCTCTGAAAACCCTGCTTCAAGCAACCAAGTTTCTGAAGAAGAGGAAGTTCAAGCGACTTCTGGAGAGGGAGCAGCCATGGAAATGTAGTGAGTGCCTGGTAGGGATGGTTCCAAAACCCAAAACACAGCCTGAACAAGCCCTCTGCCCCCAAAGCCTGTAGGGCTGGTAGCTGTGCTCCTGCCCGCTCCTGCACCCATTGCCACCAGCCTGTGCCCCACGCGCTGCTTCTTCCTGTCGAGGCTCACAAACTCTTATCCAGACTCCTTCTCACAATCCATGGTGCCAGTGGAGCCCTGGCCCAGCTGTTCTTTGGCATCAGAGTGGCACCAAGGCTCACCCAGCCCTCTGCTCCCTTCAAACTCTGGCACCAGCCAGCTGCTGGAGTATCTGAGCAGGAGAGCCCAGTCCCAGGCACAGGGACCAGCTGGGCAAGGCAGAGAGTGTGTAGCAACCCTTCCCTTCCTCCCTTGCACTGTCTCCAGCTGGCAGAGGACAGAAACACGACAGATGAGTACTGGCGCCAGTCCCTGGCATACCTGCAGAGCCCTCAGGAGTCCATGCGAGAGACGGCCATCAGGTTCCTCGGTGAGCCACAGCCCCAGGCCCCCTCCTGTCTGCTGCAGCTTTGCCCCAGCCCTGGCTGCTGCACTGACAATAGGTTTTAGCCCTTTGGAGCCCTGGCTTCCTGGTTGAGGGCCACAGTCCCTTGAGGCTGCTGCCACCCTCTGTCACCCTGGGGTTTCACGGGAAGGTCCTGGGCTCAGCCCTGCCAGGGGACGAGGGCATATGGCTGGGCTGGCAATATTGGTGTGGGGGAGCTGAGCCACTGGGGCCTTGACAGACTCTGTGTTCCCAGGGCTCATCGGGCAGCGCATGAGGGGACGACGGCAGGAAGAGTTCCAGATTATCTGTGATGGTGAGTGAGGGCAGTGGGGTGTCAGCTGGGGCTGAGCAGGGAGGAGTAGAGAGCCGGGGAGCTTCAATTCCTGCCCCATCTTGTAAGAGGTTTGCTCCCTGCACAGATGAGACACAGTACAGACAGAGCAGAGAAAGATTTAAGGGGCATATGGGATATTTGTAGCAAGAACCTTCCAGCTGATCCCACTGGTCCCCGCTCCCTCCTGGCCACGGGAAGAGCTGGATGGGATGCCCCTGGCAGGAGGGCTCTCTGGGAACTCTGCAGATCTGCAGTCTGACCTTGTCACTGTTCTGTGTTCCAGCCCTTCTAGGCATGGCAAATGACATCAGCCCCTCTGTCTCAACCCTGGCAGTTCAAACACTGCACAGCATGAGAACTGCACAAAGAAATCGATTGCCCGGCCCATTGCAACTGCTACAAGACCAGCTCCGCAGGGTGTATAGGAGATAACCTTCCCTCTGGGTCTTTGGCTAGTCGTGCTTTGCAATTTATGAGCAGAGCTTATCCCAGGAGCTCTGACTGCTGGGACCACCTAAGCCTGCCAGAAGGCCAAGTGGGTTCTGGCCTCTCCTAACCCACAGGACAGTTTTCTTTCATCCCAGTATGCAAATATACAAACTGTATTATCATATCACATAGAGGGCCAGGAGCTTTTTATTTTGGCTGCAAGTGTCCACAGGGCATTGGGGAAGAGGGAAAAAAGAGTCCTTTTGCAGCAAGCAACCCAGGTACCCAGGCAGCACGGTAGGAAAAGTGGCTGGAAGCCTCTTGGCCCTTTGGTGGTTCTGCTGAAGCTTCTGGCAGACCTGCTGGGCAGATCGCAGAGCTGTGATAAGTTCCTGGGAAATCTGTCCTTGGAAACGTTTACAAATGGACTTCCAGCCATGAACTGCCATCTGTCTCCTGTCCATGGATTGTGGAATGTCTGAGGTGCCTCTTGAGGCTGCTATTGGAGCTCCTTCATCAAGGAAGGGAATGTGATACAACATCACATTCTGCTTATATTCGGGCACTGGCAGAACTGGACCAGTCTGGCTCAAGCTTGGACTCTTTCCAAGGAAGACTGTTAATGGGAGCAGCTCATGGTCCTCATCTCTTCCCTCCTGCTGTGACAGGCAGACCTGGCCATGGGGATAGAGTGGAGCTGCCCCACCTGCAGGGACACATGGAAGAATCTGAATTCTCCTCTGCCCTGTCACCACCAGCTCTGCCTGGACTGCATCCTGAAGTAAGCAGAGAGAAATCCAGCATGCCCACTCTGCAGAAGAATGATAGAAGCTGTCAGGTTTTCTGAGTAGGATGAACAGGACTACATACAATCTGCCGTCATCTCCCCAGACAATTGCTAGAGTCCAGCAGGGAGAGATCCTGGCCACCTTGCCAAAAACAGCCCCCAGCACCCTGTGATGTCTACTCCATCTTCTCCACAGGGAACCCTGTCATCAGCTGAGCAGGGGGCTGCAGGACCGGAGCCTGTGGATGGCCTCCTGCTCAAGGTGAGGGCAGAACTTCTCAAACAACAATGTTATCTACTGGACCAAAGGTAGACCTGGCTGCATTAGAAGCTGGAGGGAATATTCCAAGATCAGAGATGACTAGATAAAGAATTCACAGAGCAGCATCCTGCCCTCTGTGCCTATAGTCAATTTGCCAAAAACTTCGTGCTAGTACTGCACCTTCTCCTCGACATATATACTGAATCCCTGGTCCATGGCCTCCTCAGTGTCATTGTGGGCCAGTGCAGTAAGGAGTCCCAGAAGCTGTTCTACTCTGGTCCTGTCAGGGATGAGAACAACAGCTCTGTGGCCAGTGCCATCTCCAGCTCCAGCAGCTGCAGCTGCAGCAGCTCACATGAGGAGACTCCTTCCAGAAGCCCTGTTGGCTCCAATGTGGAAGACCAGCACAGCACACTGGAGACCACCCTCCTTGCAGCCATCCCCCAGCGTGCCTATCCCTGCAGAGCAGGACCCGCCCCGTAGGACCTGCAGCAGGAGGTGGTGACAGTGGCAGGTCCTTCTGCAGAGGGCAGAAGTCACAGAATGTCTGTGACTCCCCTGGCTGGGACAGGGGCTGCTTACCAAGGAGGCCCTGGTGTCCCACAAAGAGGAAGGACTCTGGGCCCCAAATTCTGCCCAGTCCTGCAAAAGGCCACCCCAGTATAGGTGGTAGTGAGGTTCCTACAGCCATTCAGCCAAATAAGAGGAAACAAATGTCTTTTTCCCTGACACAGTCTCTGCGCACATCTTTCTCCCCATTCTCCTGGTGCCTTTCTCTGACCCCACATCCCAGCACTGACCAGGAGCCCCAGGGCTGCAGGAAATGCTGTGTAAGCCATGATGATGGAAAAGTTCCTGAAAAAAAACTGGGGCAATGCTTTCAGAGAAGTCATTAATGAAAGACTGATCAACTTCCCAGCCAATTGTATGCCAAAAGTTTCCATTCTTTAAATAATAGACTACAATAAATTAGTAAAAAAAAACTGATATGGAAAGAAACTAAATCTCCCACAGCTGTTGGTTTTCCTCAGGCTCCATGGTCTATGTATTGCTAGACTAACTTCATTCAGGCAGAATATCAACTGCACTAACTTGTTGGAGGCTAACCACAAAATCTCATCTGTAGTGAGCAGTGACTAAGATCAGCTCAGCAGAAGCATCTTCAGCTGTCCAAGTGTAGCAGAAATATATATTCTCTGCTTCATAACCGTGCGGCAACAGCTGCTGGTGTGGATTTGTCAGCAGTGCTTCATGGGTTACTCCTGGGAAGGAATTGTATGCACAAGCACAGTATGATTGCTTCCATCTCCTCTAATTACTCTAATCAGATGATAGCCAGATCTTTTAGGCAAAAAGCTCCATAACAGAATAATTTAAAATATTCTCCAAACTACCCCTGTGGTTTTGAATTTATTTTCTTTTCCCCTTTCTGAGGGAAGGAACTGCTGAACCTGCTGTTTGTGAAGAGAGATGGGCTGGTGGGTGACAGGAGGGTTGGAGGCTGCCTTGGGCTCAGTGATCACAAAATACTTGTGTTCAATTCCCAGAGAAGGAATGAGAGGTGTTGGAGAAGTATTTACCTGCAACAAATTGTGAATTCCTTAAGCTTTTCAGACAGTGATTAGTCCTGCATTCTGTCACATCAGTGATTAATGTGTGCAAGTGGTTATCTTAGCCTTGAGAATAAAGAGAGTGGGCCTGCTAAGAAGACAGCTGCAATGAATTCAGGGAGAAGAAAGTGGCTTTAGTAGGCTCTTGACCATAAGAAGAGAATTTGAGAAATGGGATGTTCACCAAATGAGCACCAGAGACCCTCAAGGAGCCCCTACTCTCAACGTCCATAGTTTTGAGGAAGTGATTTAAATATGTCAAATACTTTGTGGCAATGTTTAGCCTGTGAGTTTGAGCAAAGTAATGAATATGTCTTAATTCCATGGATACAAACACATGGGTGTGTTAGGAAAGTGATTACCCACAAAGTCAACACTGAAATAAAGTAATGCCTCTTTCCTCATACTGAGCTGGCAGTGGGGATAAGACCCTGCTTGGCAACTTCCATTTTGGTAACTTCTATGGAAGAATAAAGAAAGGTCAAAATGAAACCTTTTCCAGCTGTTTCCCTCTGGTTTACCCCTCTGGCAGCCAAAGCTCTGTGCTGCAGGTGGCCTGGGTGCGTGCAGAGCAATGCAGCCCCCACAAACCCCTGGGTTTTCCCACAAGTGGTCATACCCTGTGCCCAGGTGTGCCCGGCTCTGGCAGCAGAAAGAGCCCGCAGCGCAGTGGGCGCCGTGCCCTGCCCAGCCGGGGCTCTCTGGCACAGAGCAGCAGCAGCGCCAGCACCTTTCAACCCGCTCCTGCCTTGGCTGCACCGGGACACAGAAGCCTCTGGAAATCAGCACTGCCAGTCACGTTCCCAGCTTGGAGCAGCTCCTGCAGGCAGGCAAATCCTGCTTCCAGATAAGAATAAAGGCAGAGGTAGACATACAGAGCAGCCCTGGGAACATACAATAAATGTGCAAATATATGGAGACGTGTTAGGAATTATTTCAACTCTTATGCCAACAGAGCCTTCTCTCCTAGTTCTGTGCAATGCTTTGGGCCATTTTCTTGGTGTGGTTTCCTTTGCTTTGGTCCCATCTGAGTGTTCAGTTCAGGTACAGGCTGTAGGTGCTTGGGGCACTCTTGGAGTTACTCTTGGATCCCTTGAACAACAAGGTTTTGGCCCACCAGGGGAGTCTGTGCTGCTTTGTGACAGAGGAGATCTTCCCAGGCTATTTTGTGTTTGCTGTAGGGAACGTTGGGCTGCTTTGCATAAATTCAGGGACCAATGCAGAACGTTTGCTTTGTGATGTCAGGGCGGCACATGACAAGAGCCTTGTTTTTCTTTTTGTTCCAAACTTGCCAGCAATGCAACAATGATTGAGAAACTCACTGCTGCAGTTTTAGCTGCTTATGGTATCTATTATGCTGGCTATTACCTGTCTAACCTGGCATGTAAGTAGAGATTTTCCTTGGTGTAACCTAACCTGGCTTTTGTATGTCTTCCCGCTCTTTCTTAGTGACTGGGTTGATTTGGAAACAGAAAGGCATTAGGATGCCACTGGTTTGGTAAAGCTTCTGTATACACATTCCACCTCAAAATAGGGTTTCTGTAGCCAGGGGGCTGAGGCAGCACTTGCAAGGAACCTGCAGAGTTGCATTCCTTCATGGGAGAGTCTGCTGTGGCAGCAGAGTCTGACATTTCCTCAGTTGCTGGGTCAAACAGGTCATTTTGAAAATGCAAACTGGAATATTCTCCAAGCCTTCACCTAAAATTTCGCAAGTTCTTACAAGAATTGAAGAAAGCTATTTTTCTAAATTCTGTCATGAAAACATTTGACTGTCTAACTTGACCCTTTACTAAATGCTAAAAAGTGATTCCTTTAGTGCAAACTGCAAAGCAGTGAATGTTTGCTCGTGAACCCTGGAGCTGCTGCTGTGCTGTTTCACTGCAAAGAACTTCACAGCTCAGAGGGATATTGGGAAGCTTTTCTGGGCAACTCTTTCAGCAAGTTGATGAGAATTAGTCATGCAACTAATTTTTAAAAAAGTACCAGAAGAGCGGATAAAAAAGCTGCTTTATGTGTAGGGCAGAAAAGAAGCATTGAGTGATTAAAGAACTATTTGTAATATATTGTTAAAATTTGTATTAATTTGCTGGCAAAACACTCCAGCAGTGACACAGCCAAGAATATTGTCATCTTCTTCTTGCTGATGCTGTGTGAAAGACCTGTGTCTCCTGGACACCTGCTGTTAACACAGAAAATGCTCTCTGTTTTTGGTTGACTTGCTCTGTGAATTCATCAACCCAGGCAGTTGTCTCAAAGAATCTGCTTAATTTTCCTTGCCCAATACAGGTCACCTGAGAGTGTACTGAGAACTGCCTAACAGAGGTGAGTGAAAGGAATATTTAATGTTCAGAAGATTAAGAATGAGGAGAAGGTAGTGAGCCTGGCCTGTGGCAGGAGTGTAGAGGATCAGCTGGGTAGGATAAAAGAAATCCATTTCATGCTCTCAAGCATCAGTGGAAAAGGATGGTTGGCTCTGACCTAAATTTTTATTTCAGAGCTTTAAAAAACTCAATTCTCAGTTTTCAGAGAATGTTGCTTCCAGATTATATGGAAAAGTGCAATATTGCATTCAGAGCCATATCAATTCTTTCAAATTAAGCCATTATAATATAGATGGAGATCTATAATTCCATTGCTCACAGATATGATTTGGCTTTAGGAGAGTAGACTATAGAGCTCCATAGAAATAAGGTTACAAATGATAGGAAATGACCATGTCCCTCATGCTGCTCTGACCACAGAGTCAGCCGTATCCAAAATCAAACGTGCAACTTTGCATCTGGGGAGCTCCCTGAGACAAAGGGAACCAGGGATGCTGGAGAAGAGCAGCTGGACATGAGGCAGCGTGTGCCCAGGTGGCCAAGAAGGCCAAGGGCATCCTGGCGTGTGTGAGCAATAGCGGGGCAGCAGGAGCAGGGCAGTGAGCTGTGCCCTGTGCTGGGCACCGCTGCGGCCGCTGCTCGAGTGCTGTGTGCAGTTCTGGGCCCCTCTGGAGCAGGAAGACATTGAGGGGCTGGAGTGTGTCCGGGGAAGGGCAAGGGAGCTGGGAAGGGGTGGGAGCTCAAACCTGATATGGATGAGCTCAGGGAGCTTCAGTCTGGGGAAATGGGAGGCTCATGATGGACCATCCAGGCACACTTCCATAAATGCCTACATGACAGTCCTCCCCAAAGGGCTGTTTCCATTCCAAGCATCCCCTCACTGCATCCAAGTTCTCTAGACACTGGAATAAGTGCTAGTTTCATCTTTTTGTTTATTTGTTTGTTTGTTTGCTAGAAAGAGATGCCCTTTGTAATTTCTCTTTTTCCAGTGAGCAAAGGTGCTTTTATTCAACTTTTCCTGCCCTTTTCCAGCACTGGAACAGAATGTGCTATAATTTTAGTTTGCAAGGTGGCAGCTCTGGAAGATACAGTATTTTGTAGAAGAACACATAGTTTGGGGCAGGGATGTTGGTGCAGAAGGAGCTGTTCTGGTGCCAGACCAGTCAGTACTGGCCTGCACTGGCCTTGTACATCACTTTCAGGTTAACAGCACCCATGCCTTTTGGCAGCCCAGGGGGTAAGTATATGCTTATTTGGGAATTGAGCAGGAAATCAACACCATACCAGGTAGTCCTCAGAGATCAGAGGAGCTGGGAGGGGCTGGGCTTCATTTTTTATTACAGCCACTTCAGCACTCAGTGTGGTTGAGTCCAAGAGAAGAACTTTCCCCGGCACAGATTCATGAAGAGTGCAGTTGACAGTGCAGTGCTCTATAAGCACTTCATAAGGCATTCCATAAGGTCTTACATGCTCCCAATTCCCCAAGAGTGTGGTTTATTGAAGCAACAGGAGAGCAAGTTCAGGATTGCCACTGATCGAAGAACTGGCTGCCAAGTGTTGACTTGTGTAGTAACAGAAAGTATAATAAGAGAGGGATTATAAAAGTGAGATCTATCTGTCTGTCTATCTATCTATCTAAATCTTCCCAGCTCTGCTCCAAAGCAATTGGAGGTGCAAAAGCTTGCCATTTTTTCAGGAGAGGAGGTCAGACACATTCCATTGACTGATCCTGAGCAGGCAGAGATGTTTCCCCTCCAGAAATGGTTGTTTTCTCCCCTCAGAACTGAGCTCTCTCCAGCTTCTTCTACCCTGAAGCCTCCTTTTATCCCATTCATTTCTGCATGTCCTGGGGTGGGGGTGGAACTATCCCATGCTCTAGGCGGTGTTTGGTGACTCTGCCATACATGCAACACATGACACATGATTTTCTTCACTGGCATCCCTAGGGGTGTGTAAGTTCATTTGTTGATAGGGCCTTATGAGGGACTCTGTTTCCACTGGCCTGAATTCTCAGCTGACAAAAGAGGAAGAATAAACACCTTGGTCCTCCTCCATATACTGAGGTGGCTGTAGGGAGTCTCTGATCTCCATCAGAGGTTATTTACATGCATCCTTATCTCCTGAATGAGCAGGATTTCTAACAAGAGTGTAGATGTGAGAAAGGAAGGAATGGTGGTGCAGGCCTGAAGAGAACATGAACTCCAGAAGTGTCTCTCACAAGGAGTGAGCCCACACTGGAAGCCACCTGCAGAGCCAGGATGGAGCTGTGGGACAGGGCTGGGTGTTAGTCAACATGGAAAGACAAAGGGGACACAGCAGAAATGGAGGGAGGCCCTCAGCAGACCCTTGAGAAATGCCACCCCTTCCCTGTCAGCTGCCTGAGAGGCTGTTGGAGCTTCAGTCCCAGATGGACCCTGATTGTACTGCCAGTGTCACTTTGGAATCTGTACCTCCCCATGGGCAGAGAATGACCCAGGAGAGCAGCAGCACAGTGCTTTGGGAATGTGTGAGCCCATCACTCTTAGACACTTGGCCCACAAAAATTGTATGGGAAGTTGAAACCCATCTTCTCTTGCTGTCTGTGCATGAAGAAAGAGCATGAGCAGATTGCTTTAGCAGGCATGCCATGCCAGAGTCAGGGAGAGCTGCTCCCAGCTCAAGAGCAGCTCAGGCAGCAAGTAGAAGAGCAACAGGAGAATGGCCAGGTAAGCCTGGTTCAACCAGGTGACAGAGTGAAGGGCAGGAACAGGGGCATAAAACAGAGCTCTTGAGACTGAGGAGTCCAGGAGTCCCACAGGCACTCAAAGCACAGAGCCTTGTAATCTGCAGACACCAGCGCTGGGACAAGAGGGTGACAAAGGAAGCAGAGGTTGGTAGAGAAGCAGAAGGAAGTGGCTGAATGAATTTCATTTTGAGGCTGAAAAAGAAAAAGCCTGAGTCTGGTGGCAGCTCCCTGTGACTTGCTCTGCATTTGTGTTTGCAGAACATCAAG
Source organism: Muscicapa striata striata (assembly GCA_030060385.1). Lineage (NCBI taxonomy): Eukaryota > Metazoa > Chordata > Aves > Passeriformes > Muscicapidae > Muscicapa > Muscicapa striata. Next base: position 79,508 of record JAREIS010000642.1, read on the forward strand.
GCAGAGCCACAAGAAGAGCTGCCTGAAGCTCAGAGTGACATAAAGGCAGTGAAGAGGAAGAACAAGAAAGACATGGAAAAAACTCAAGATCACTGGAATCTCCATCAGAAGAGGGGCAATCCACAAAATCAGCTGAATGAAAGAGTGGCAGACATTCCATCCGCAACATTTTCTCTCTCTCGTTCTGTAGAGAACTTCACTAAGAAGCTGCGGGCAGAGCGGCAGGAATCTCAGGCTATGTTCAAGACACGGAAAAAGAGGCTGGAAGAAGAAATTAAAATCATTGAAGAGGAAATTAGTCCCCTGCTTCAGGCTGTACAAAAGCAAGTGAGTGAAAAAGTGATAGCAACTTCAGTCACCAAACTAGTCTGTTTCTGCCTTTCTTGTCTTTCCTCTGCAGAGCAGCAGGGGGTGGGGTGATGCCTCTGAGTGCCACCCTGCTTTGGTCTCTATGACAGCTGCTCTAAAGGACACTCTCTGAGCTGCTGAAACTCAGCAGCAGCTCTGGACAGTGGAATCAGTCCATGGGCCTCTTGGCCAGAAGTCATCATAATGGATTCCTGATGGCCTGTTCTCTACTCTCCTTTTTTCTTGAGGTGCTTTTGCAGGTGAACATGGTCACTCAGAGAGATTTTGAATACAAGCTACAAGCTGTCTGTATCCCTTGTGAATGTGGTCCTCTCCTGTTCTTTCCCTTTGCTCACAGTCAATGACTCTTGGCTGACAGGGACAAGCTGTAGTGTCTGACTGTTTTGTTCTCTTTCATTTGAGGTGGAGGTGTTGACATCTCACCTTGCAGCCTGTAAAGGCTTCCAGCACATAGCTCGACACAAAAAGCCCCGAGGTCGACGTAAGACAGAGGAGCAGTCCCAATCGGAGATGCAAAAAAAGAGAGTTCGATGGAAGGAGGTAGAACATTAGAACAAGGAGCAGCAAATGTGTCTGCAGTCCTAGAGGGAAGAAAGGAGCCCTTGGGAGGATGTGGAATGGTCATTGTTACAGACATCCTCCAGAAATCCATGAAAATGGAACACGAAAATGGCTAAGAACTTGTGTTAAAGCAATCTTTAGTTTTGACCATTTGTTTCCAAAGTGGACATCCAAAGAAATCCAGTCTAAGACCTCTGCATGTGGCTGACAGCAGCTTCCTGAGGGCTTGCATTTGAAATGGGATCTGAAGGTGACTTCTGCCAGCCACCTTTCTGACACAAAGCCTTTTCTTTTCTCAGGACTTCACACGCTCTTATACTCAACCTGCTGCTGCTGCTGCAGAAGAAACAGCAGGGTTGTCCAGAGGAGCCTTTGCTCCCCCACCTGCGAATCAGAGCCCTGGAAGCGCTTGGTCCATCTCCAGCACTGACACAGCTGCTGGTCAGCAACAGGACATCCAGGATGACTCTCTGGAGCTACAGAGTACGTCTGGTTTATTTCTTGTCCGGGGGAAAGTGTATTGTGCGCACATATCAGCACAGCTGTACCAAATGTTCCTCCTCAGTTTCGTGTCAGAAAGACATTTGGGACTTCACACAGGAGCTGCTGTGCTCTGAGGCAGTGAGAGAGTGTTCTGGGTGTTCCTGCTACCTCTGAGGGTAGCTTGAAGAATTTGCCTGGGCTTCCCTCTCTGCTGAAGGCAAAACCAGGCATTGTTCCTGGACCAGCAGAAGGCTGTGACTGCTTGAGTCCTACTCATTGGCACAAGCCCTGCTCACATCAATCTCTAGGAAAACACATCAAGGCCTTTGTGATTCTGCAGCATAACTTATTTAATGTGCTTCTTGCCCATAACATCTGCCAGTGCTCTGCTCTCAGATAACACCCGGTAGGGTTGTGAAGAGGTCCCAGTTGATTCTGTGTCTGACATCACCTGTTGGTGATTTTGGAAAATGTTGGTGGTTTTGGGACAAGAAGGGCATTGATTTGCACCTCGTTGTGTCTGATCTCCAAGCCAATCCTGTTGTGTCCTGAATGGGGACAGCAGCTTGTAAGGAGCTCAGGCTCACTCTGGTTTCTTCCCATTGCTTGTTAGTGCTCATGCTTGGGTATTACATCATTTGGGGCAGCAGTTGGAGACAGACAACACAAATTCTCAGTGACCCATGTGACAAAAGCTTCTTTATTTTTCTGAACCCTTCTTAAATACAGGGATTGCATCTCCTGGATATACATATGGGATTTGTTGGGGTCTTAACACATCCATTTCCCTGGCCATTGAGACATCTGCACTTAGGGTTCAATGAATTGGCTGGGATCCTCTGAAAGTGTTCAAACCCATCCTATCATTGCTCACCTACTGGACCGTCCACCTCAAGGCTGGCTGAATGCGGGGGCTGCCCCAGACTTTGCACATGACAACACTTGGCCTTTGCCAGCCTTGTTGTGGTGGCTGCCTGCCCGTGATGGCTGGTGTGGCTGCAGAGGCCGGAGCCTGCCTCAGCTGGCGGGGTTAGGGATAGGGAAAATATTCAGACAGTGGGGTTAGACTGCTTGACTTCTGAGTGCCAGTCAGAATTTTTAAGTGTGAGCAGAAGGTATGATCAAAGAGACTTCTATCTTCATTGCCAGAAAGAACAACCTACCCCTATAATGGGGCAACTGTGCCCCTATCATAGCTGTAAGAAAACAGTTCTCAGGAACATTTCTTTCCAAGAGTTTGCTGAAGGAAATACTCTGTGGTCAGAATAAGAACTGCACCGTTTAGAAACTGCAACCTGAGATGAAAGAATAAGCTCTCTTTTTAAACTGAGGCAGTAAACCCCAACACTCCAGGAACAGGCCCAGTGTCCATGCAATTGAGAGGAAAATGCATCAGCTGCCTTCTGGCAGAGCCCTCCTGCATCCTGCAGGTTTTAGGCATTTACAGGCAGAGATCACCTGTCTGGCCTGGCTTTCACTCCAAATTCTAAATGGCTTCTCCTTTCTTTGCTTTGTTTTGTTTCTAGGACTTTTGGAGAGGTTTGTAGAGCATTCGACACTGCCACAGGAGAAGAGGTAAATGTCAACAGCCCCCACAGACTCTGCAGCTCTTGGGGGCTTTCCCCTCTGGTGTGAGCTGTGGCTGGAGCTTTGAGTAAAGCTGTGTAGTAAAGGCACAAGAAGCAGAAACTGGTGCCAGCCTGCAAATTGCACTTGGGACAGTCTTTGTCCTTCTCAGCTGCCAGAAGGAAGGCGAGGAGGGCAGCGGTTCCTTTGCGAGAAGGACGCGCTCACTCGCTCTCAATTGCTAAAACAAAGGTGGTGCCTTAGAGCATCTCACTGCTCTTTGGGGCTACAGCTTCAGAGCTGTGTTCTCATTTCCTGCTGCCAGCAAATGCATCTAAATGTTCCTGGTAGTTCCTTAGCCACCTGCAGTGCTGCACTTGGCAACTGCATGTAGGGAGAGATCTGCAAGGCATCCCTAAAAGCCCTAAGCCCTGCTTATAGCCCAGGATGTATCCACAGAGTCCCAAGGCATGGATTACTTCTGGATCCTAGACAGAGCAGCAGAGAGTGTGGTCAGTGTAATCATCTGTCACTGTAAGGCTAGGAAGCGGTGAACAAACATAGCAACAAAACTCTTTCCCAGAAGCAAGAAAGGGCAATTAATTGAAGAACCATGGCATATATATAGGGTAGATTGGGAAAAACAAAGTAGAAAAGACTCCTTGGTCAAAGAAAGCATAACCTCTTTGAAAACAGGCTTTCTGCAAAATATCACGAGGCACTCACATGGCTCGGTGGTCAACACCAGGTGTCTTTCTGTGTTGTTCTTTCTTCTTTCCCTTGTTTTGCCTCAGAGAAAGATGCACAGCCTGGGAAAGATCCGAGCTGGAGCTGTTAAAACTCAATAGACTGGAAAATCAGATTAAGTCTCCTTAAAGCCTTCAGCCATGTCCACAGATATTCTTTAGAAAATCCATGAAAATGGAACACAAAAATAGCAACAAACTTGAGTTAAAGCAAGCTTTGTTTTTGAATATTTGGATTCAGGACTGGACATCCAAAAATATCCAGTCTAGGACCTTGGCATGTGACTGACAACAGCTTCCTAAGGGCTTGCATTTGAAATAGGATCTTGGGGTGACCTCTGCCAGCCACCTTTCTGACACAAACCCACTTCTTGTCTCAGGACTTTACAGGGTCGTATACTGAACCTGCTGCTGCAGCAGCAGCAGCAGCAGCAGCAAGGTCATCCAGAGGAGCCTTTGCTCCCCCACCTGAGAATCAGAGCCCTGGAAGCGCTTGGTCCATCTCCAGCACTGACACAGCTGCTGGTCAGCAACAGGACATCCAGGATGACTCTCTGGAGCTACAGAGTACGTCTGGTGTATTTCTTGTCCGGGGGAAAGTGTATTGTGTGCACATATCAGCACAGCTCTACCAAATGTTACTCCTCAGTTTGGTGTTGCAGGGACATTTAGGACTCCCCAGAGGAGCTGCTGTGATCTGAGGCAGCAAGAGAGCATCCTGGGTGTTCCTGCTGCCTCTGAGGGTAGCTTGGACTCTCTGGAATTTGCCTGGGCTTCCCTCTCTGCTGAAGGCAAAACCAGGGATTATTCCTGGACCAGCAGAAGGCTGTGACTGCTTGAGTCCTACTCATTGGCACAAGCCCTGCTCACATCAATCTCTAGGAAAACACATCAAGGCCTTTGTGATTCTGCAGTATAACTTATTTAATGTGCTTCTTGCCCATAACATCTGCCAGTGCTCTGACCTCAGATAACACCCGGTAGGGTTGAGGAGCGAACCCAGTTGATTCTGTGTCTGCCATCACCTCTTGGGACAAGCAGGGCACTGATCTGCACCTGGGTGTGTCTGATCTCCAAGCCAATCCTGTTGTGTCCTGAATGGGCATAGCAGCTTGTAAGGAGCTCAGGCTCACTCTGGTTTCTTCCCATTGCTTGTTAGTGCTCATGCTTGGGTATTACATCATTTGGGGCAGCAGTTGGGGACAGACGACACAAACCCTCAGTGACCCATGTGACAAAAGCGTCTTTATTTTTCTGAACCCTTCTTAAATACAGGGATTGCATCTCCTGGATATACACATAGGATTGGTTGGGGTCTTAACACACCCATTTCCCTGGCCATTGAGACATCTGCACTTAGGGTTCAATGAATTGGCTGGGATCCTCTGAAAGTGTTCAAACCCATCCTATCATTGCTCACCTACGGGACCGTCCACCTCAAGGCTGGCTGAATGCGGGGGGCTGCCCCAGACTTTGCACATGACAACACTTGGCCTTTGCCAGCCTTGTTGTGGTGGCTGCCTGCCCGTGATGGCTGGTGTGGCTGCAGAGGCCGGAGCCTGCCTCAGCTGGCGGGGTTAGGGATAGGGAAAGCCAATGGGGACTGACTGCATGGGGCAGTGTGACAGAACGAACCAACAGAGACCCAGGGACACGAGAACAATCTAGGGGATGTACATAAATGGCAGATGGGAGCTAAACCAGGGTGGTCAGGGCCAACAGGCCAATGGGACATCACAACTGAGGAGGAGTAACAGGCAAAGGTGCAAAGCTTTGTGGGAAAGAGGCTTTTCTCCCCACAGCCTCAGAGTATATTGCTTATGAATCTTTCCAAGGTCAAGGGATTACTTTAGAAACTGGCCCTTGGGCCTCCACACCTAGCAAGAGGTCTCTTCAAAGGAACGTAGAAAGTGTGCCGGCCACTTGTGTTGCAGAGCTCCCTGTCTTCCTGTAGTCATTCCTGTTCCTGTTGTTGTCGCTCCTGTTGACCAGAAAGGGCTCAGAGCACCAGAGAATGGGTCTACCTTTTCTATCTCCTGGCAAATGGGATCTCTGCTTTAAAGTGAGCATCTTGCATTTTGTTTCTCTTAGGGAGAATGATGAACATGGAAAATCCCAGGGCACAATATATTGATGTGGAAATTATTGGCAACGCGTGAGTCCAATCACAGTTTCTACTACACAACCATGGGCCAGGTGTTTTTTTGGAGGAATATCTATTTCATGTGTGAAGTCAGAGGATCCACAAACACACTCAGACACTGGGGTTAGATTGTCAGTGCTGGTCAGAATTTGGGTCACAAGTGTGGTCAGAAGGCATTGTCAAAGACATCTCCATGCTACCAAGGTCTTGCCTGCAGCAAGGAACAGGACCTGGCAAATCTCCTGTCTCTCAAGTGCCAGACAGCTCTGTGTTAATTTCCTTTGCATTTTTGTATGTCTCCAAATCATATGGCCATACTAATGAAAGGAGAAGAATCTTGCTTGCCTGAAAGAGCAACTTACCCTCTATGTCAGCTCTCAGACAACCATTCTCAGGAACACTTCTTTCCAAGAGTTTGCTGAAGGAAATATTCCCTGATTGGAATAAAAACTGCACAGGTTAGAAACTGAAAACCAAGATGAAAGAATAAGTTCTCTCTTTGAGTTGAGGCAGTAAACCCCAACACCTCAGGAACAGGCCCAGTGCCCATGCATGAGAGGGGAAAATGCATCAGCTGCCTTCTGACAGACCCCTCCTGCATCTTGCAGGTTTTAGGCACTTAGAGCAGAGGTGTCCTCTTGCTTTCACTCCAAGATCTAAATGGCTTCTCCTTTCTTTGCTTTGTTTTGTTTCTAGGACTCTTGGAGACATTTGTAGGGCAATCGCCAATGCCACAGGAAGAGAGGTAAATGTCAACAGCCCCACAGACTCTGCAGCTCTTGAGGGCTTTCCCCTCTGGTGTGAGCTCTGGCTGGAGCTTTGGGTAGAGCACTGCAGCAAAGGTACAAGAAGCAGAGACTGGTGCCAGCCTGCAAATTGCACTTGGGACAGTCTTTGTCCTTCTCAGCTGCCAGAAGGAAGGCGAGGAGGGCAGCGGTTCCTTTGAGAGAAGGACGCGCTCACTCGCTCTCAATTGCTAAAACAAAGGTGGTGCCTTAGAGCATCTCACTGCTCTTTGGGGCTACAGCTTCAGAGCTGTGTTCTCATTTCTGGCTGCCAGCAAATTCATCTGAATGCTCCTGGTAGTTCCTTAGCCACCTGCAGTGCTGTGCTTGGGAACTGCACACAGGGAGAGATCTGCAAGGCATCCCTAAAAGCCCTAAGCCCTGCTGATAGCCCCGGATGTATCCATAGAGTACCAAGCCATGGACTACTTCTTTTGAATCCCAGATGGAATATCAGAGAATGTGGTCAGTTCCTGATCTTCTTTTTGCCTGAGGTGTTTTTGCAGGTGAACATGGTCACTCAGAGAGATTCTGGCAGCAGGTGAGTACACAACCATGGGCCAGGTGTTTTTCTGGAGAATATCTATTTCAAATGTGAAGTCAGAGAATCTGCAAACACATTCAGAACACTGGGGTTAGATTGTCAATGCTGGTCAGAATTTTTGTCAGAAGTGTGTTCCGAAGGCATTTTCATAATCATCTCTGTCACAGTAGCTACTGACAAGGACACCTGTTTCTTTATGCAGCATAGCCAATCTTTATTCTTCACAGCTCAATTTTATATGTCATCATGTTTAATTAGAATTGGTTAGCAACTGTTTAGTTGAACTTTTTGATTCATTTTTTGGCAATGTCTAGTCCATGTGTCCATCAAAAATTTTCTTCTCTAAATATGTTTACATTTTTGTCTCTTGTGAAGTAAATGTTTCACACGGGTAGAATGTTTCTCCTCAAAGAAGCAAATTGTTTTCCCACAAGAATAGATTGATATGCAAACTGATTCTCACTTTTACAATTCCTTTCTCAGGGGAACCTACCAGGCTTGCTGTTAGCTGTACCCAGCTGAAGTAGCAAAGCCTGAAGCATAATTTTACAAGGCCTTTATTTTGTAAGGTTTTACCCACATGTCACAATTCCCCCCTTTTTGTTTGTTATGGAAAGGATTAATGTATCCTGACATTAAAACAATTTTCACCTGTCAGGTCATTATCTTATTTGGACTATTTTTAGGTCATCTGTTAGATGTAGGATAAGATGCATGGAGCACAGATCACAATCAATAAAACTTATCAAATACAATCTTATCAGTAACAAAGAGACTCACAGCTCAGGAGAACAAAAAGATAATGTCCAAGACCTTGAGGAAATGGAAATAAATGGCTGCTGCTCCAAAGTTCATATAGCTGGAGCTCAGTGGCCATGGTGTTCAGGCAGGAGGAAGTACATTAGCTGGAAATTTTGACTTTGACATACTGGATGTCAAAGTCTGGAAGCACGGAACAGGGAATAAGTGAAGAAGGTTGGTAGGAAAACAAAACTGTCATTGTGGGTGCAGTAGGACATAAGGCCTCTGTTGGCAGACTGCCTCTGTAAGTCTCACAGCTATATCCTGGTAGACCTACTCCTGCTCTTGCTTTGGCCATGAGGGCTGGATGGTGATTAGGTCATTTCTCTTCTCACTGGGCCTTGTCTTCTCAGAGGCAATCGATGTTTGTCCAGACAAGCAACAAAACACATGCATACCTTCTCCTTAGGTTAATAAATTAGCTAGGCCTTACCATTGTATACTCACCTGGGGATCTTTACCCAGAGATTTCTAGAAATTGGTTCTGCACATGCAAATCTTCACAGCGGTGTTGCTCTGTCAGTGATCAAATTTGATTATCTGCTTTAAAATTTTTAGTGTAAATATGGCATTATTTAAACATTCTTGAGGAGCCATATTCCCCTTTCTTTGTTTTTAAACAACATGCATTTCTTTCATTAGGAACATCTAGGCAACACAAAAGCAAAACAATACACATGGTAGAACAATAAACTTACACTAAGCAGAAATAAGTCAGGTAATACACATAATTAGCAGCACACAAGAGATAGGGTGGTGATTCAGAAGAACACATCAACACATCATCAATTCCCTAAATGGAATGTACCATCACCCAGTGTCTGCAGCAGCTGGCAAGCCTTGTTTCATAGTGAGGACCTGGAGAACCACCCCCAGACGAAGTTTCCAAGTTGACTTCAAAGGGGGGTTCCAGCTGTTATAGGTTCAAATTGGCAAGTCAAAGTGACCTGAGTACTGTTTTTGTGCAGAAAAGACATGGGTTCCCAACCATGTAGGGCCAAGTCTTGGCTAGAGACCTGGCCTAAACTGCAAGGGTCTCCCTAATATGTCCTAAAACCAAACCTTTCAGTAATAGCAGCCAGGAAAGTTTCTTGAGATGATTCTTGCAGATAGCTACACAAAGACATGGTAAACTTTGTAAACCAGCTGGCTTTGTTATCTATCCTTAGCTAAATAGTCAATGGCACTGTAGACAAATTGCAACTAACTAAAGTAATGCATATGTGTGACCTTAAATAATACCTTACAGATAGTGCCTGTTATAAAAAGTCAGTGAATTTATGTTATGAGATTAATACATCAGCAGTAACTCTCTTAGGAAGTTAAAATAATATTTTTCTATACATTTATGCATATATGACATTAGAACAAAATAAAAGTAAAAAAGAAAGCACTAAACAGCTTATAACTAGTAACAGCAATAATCTGGAATTATTACTCATTCTCCTGTGTTACCTACAGAAGATAAAACAACAGATATTGTAATAAATTATTATGTTAATTAACTAGTGCAAAGCACTGACACCTATAGAATGCTCAGTGAAATCAAGGGTCAGCTGTATCTGCACATAATTTAGACAACTTTTTAGTTTGTATCTTTAAACAGGCGTTTTCCAATGATTCATCATAGCTGTTTCAGTTCCATCTTATCTCTATAACAAAGGAACTGTATCTTGTAATTTATATGAGCAGATTTTAACAGAAGTCAACTTCATGCAAACTTCACATTAGTCATTTCTATGATAAAACAATTGTATCCTATAATTTAAGCAAGTATACTTTAACAGAACTTAAAACTAATATCAATGAAATTCAATGTCACTTAAATATAGCAAATGTACACCTAAGATAATTTAAAGTTAAGATTACTGAAACTGAATAGAAATTGATCTTAATATCATTTAACAGAACTTAAAATAATTTAGACTAAGCACACTTAAACTTGACTTTAAATTTAGTAACACTTAACAAAAATTAATTGTGACAGAATTAATCCTAACAAAAATTATTTTAATAGAACTTAGCCTTACCGGAATTTCAATTTAACAGAACATAAACTTAACATCACTCAAGTTTAACAATACTGAAGCTTAACCTTGCTTAATCTTACCAACATTTAATTAGTATTAAATTAAACATAACAGAACTGAAAATTAATATCACCTAAATTTAACTAAAGTTTAATAGAATTTAACATCACTTAAATGTAGCAAAACTAAAGTTAGAGTTGAGAGTGTCCTTTGAAAGCCCCAGATACAACAGAATTTAAATAATTTTGACTATTATTACAAACTAATAATATAGCAGCAACATGGATTTACTGGAAAGATTATAAAGCTGTGACAAATATGTTGTAATTTTATGTAATTTAGTTTTGAGAAATTAGCTCATGGAAACTGCAAATATTATTGAAAATATTTATTCATAGTAAGGATTTTCCTGGTGTAAATATAAGTTTACCAGGACTTTTTAAAGTGCAGCTTTACTTAAAAACAAACAAACAAACAAACAATAACAACAACAACAACAACAACAAACAAACATATAAAAACACCACAAGAATGCAGATTTTGGCAAACTGTCCTTTTACTTTGCAAATTTTCACAGATGTCTGTACAACAGATTTGAGCTTGGCCTAATAAAGGTAATAGGACATAAGTATTTAGGCAATAAAACAGTAAGAACTCAGTTATATAATAGTGTCATGAGTTCTGCACAACTAACTCTGCTAGGTTAGTGGTATGCAAATTTGACCTATATAGTTACAAAGTCAGGGTTTCAGAGTGAGTTACTGTTCTCTGTAGCTGTTGTCTCTAATGTACTTAAACTGTTTTGATATCAAGTCCATTTCTAATTTAAACATGATTAGAAAAATAACTACATTTGAATCACTACATAGGTGTACATAAGCAAAAAGCCATCACATGTGCCTTTACAGCAAAAAGATTCACAATTAAATTACCTTATTAAAACTGGAGGTAAAAAGCAAGCAAATGGGCAAAATAATGGTTAACATAATTGTGCAGTGGAGTTTTCCTCAGCTAATTATTTCTAAGCCTCAGATATTTTCTGCAGTTAATGTTAATGGGGAACTTGTTTTAAAGTGAGGAAAGAAATGCTTTGATTAATAATGGGCCTATGGGCCGCACTCAGCTAATTGATATCAGTAACGGTTGTAAATCATTCAATGTTTTGACATTAGGTTTTAAAGCTAATTGCTGAAGGGTGACATTTTATTCCTTTAATATCCTCCCTAAACATTTCTAAAAAAGGATTTTTTTAATTTTCCAAGGGGTCACAGTACTTTACAAATATGAATTTTCCTGACCACAAATTAAAACATTATCTAAATGGTGTTCTAAGGGTATCAGCTTGCAAATATATTTTTAAGCATACAAGTTTTAATTTTCTTGGTAACAGGTAGCATCATTAAAATTTAACAAAGAAGCAATGTTAATTTAGTGCTATCAGACCTTTAAATTAAAATTCTTAAAAAGGGGGTATACATTCCACATGGTAAGTTCTATCAATCATGCAATACATCAGCACTTCTGTTAAAGTTAGATCTAGTTACACTACTGATATGTAAGAAAACATTGCATTTGCAGCTTTGAATCTCTCCAGTAAACAACCTGGTTAAAATCCTGAGAGCACAAGGTTAATTTTAACAAACGCATTTCAATGTGTCTTCTAGGCATTCCAATAACTGTGCACCACAGCTTCAACATTTTATGTAAGGCCTGATCGCACGGTGCGCTCAGGGCTGATCAGAGGCTCTCTGGCAGGCGCTGGGACACGCCACACAGGGGGACATGCCACATGGGGGGACATGCCACATGGGGGGAGCTGTCGCGTGGCGCTCGGGAGGAGGCAGGAGAGCTCTGACAAGCCGGGGGGCCTCCAAGCCTGAGGGACCAATACAGTTCCAAGTTTTTTTCCCACCACTAACCTGACTTTATTAGCTGTGCTGGAATTTTGCTTTCTGTTGGGTTACGGGCAGTCCTCTTCCTCATTGTAACCTTGTCTCTTGTTGTTTGTAGGCAGAGGAAAAATGAACAGTTCTACAGAAACCAAAGGAATTAAGCAGAGGATCTCTATGAGCTGGGCAATAGCAGTTGGGACAGCAGCTGTGGTTTCTCTATCAGCTTTTAATTGAATTAATAAATCCATTAATAAAACCAAACATCACGTAGTAAGCGTTTTTGTGGCTATTTTCTCTCCCCTTGTAGCTGCCACCGATAACACTTGCCCAGCTTCCTCTTACGTTTCATCAAAAAAGGCAGTTTGCACATCTACTCATGCCATTTCTTTTACACCACAGCAACAAAGTTTGCAGTATCTGTTTATCACATTTTGTCCCTTGTTTGCCTAACATCATATTTACTATAGCTTTTTCTTCCATAGATACCTGCTTTCCCATTTTTTCCCTAGTAGTTCACCTTTTCAGAATTGAAGTCCAGGCTTCTTCTTTCAGCTCTGCACACTGTAATTCTGCAGCTCTTCTCACCATAGGTTTTCTTGGCAGCTCTCCTCACTGCACCTTTTTTTGGCAGCTCTACTTGCTGCCTCTTCTCTGGCACCTCTCATATTGCCTCCATCTCTGCTATTCTCCTCGTGGCCAGCTATTTGTATCACCTAAGATCATGTCCAATCATGCCTTACTATGTCAGGGTCACTATAGATGGACAAGGACACCTATTTCTTTATGCAGCATAGCCAATCTTTATTCTTCACAGCTCATTTTTATATGATTATCAGAAGGCATCATGTTTAATTCTAATTGATTAGCAACTTTTTGCTTACTCGATTCATTGGTAATGGCTAGTGTACATGCCCATCAAAAATTTTCTTCTCTAGATATGTTTACATTCTTGTCTCTTGGGAAGTAGATGTTTCACACGGGTAGAATGTTTCTCCTCAAAGGTGCAAATTGTTTACCCACAAAAATAGATTGATATGCAAACTGATTCTCACTTTTACAATTCCTTTCTCAGGGGAACCTATCAGGCTAGCTGTTAGCTGTACCCAGCTGAAGTAGCAAGGCCTGAAGCATGATTTTACAAGGCCTTTCTTTTGTAAGGTTTTACTCATATGTCATGCATCTCCTTGCTGTCAAGGTCTTGCCTGCAGCAAGAATAAGAACCCAACATTGTGAACTATTTAAAGAAGTGAATGGTTGTTTCTTTATTCTGTCAATGTTTGTTTACTGAGAGTACGCAAAGTTAAAAACCCACTTTGGTCACTGGAAGAAAATAGAACTCTTAATTATTGGTTAATTATTATTTCTCTATTTATATCCAATGGATGGGAAGAGAGTGCATTTTGTCTGCATTACCCTGGCAAACACAATTTGAAAATTGTTCAAAAATCCGGATCAGCCCTATCTCACTAATTCAATACCAATTCTGGCTGGTTATGGAGTACATGGATGGAGGCACTCTGTGCGATCTCATCAGCAATACTCACATGACTGAAAAAGAGATTGCAGCCGTCAGTCGGGAGGTCAGGGATCCCACCTGTGCTTCTGAGGGCTTGGGCAGGATTGTCTGGGGAACTGGGGCTCAGAATTGGAGAGATTTCATGTGCCAAGCTTTGTTTCTGTGTTACTAGAATGCTTTGGGCAAGCAAGAGCATTTCAAGTGAATTGCATGGCAGTGTGCCTATATTCACTGTACTCTGTACTTATACTCTGATCTCCTGCTGTTAAATTCTTTCTCTGTCTCTTGTATCTGCATTTGCTCTTCTCCACCCTGCCTCTCTAAATGTTTACCTCGAGCCTGTCTGCACTGCATTCCTTGCCTGTAAAAGCAAAGCTACTGGTGGCAGAATTTGAAAGTAATGGCAAAGAAAAATATTCATTTCTCAGTCCTCAGGTGAAAAGGATATTAGTTCACCCCAAATGGCATTTGCTTCTGAAAAGTGAGTAATGTGACACCCTCCTGTTTCTGTTTTCTCTCTCAGTGCCTGCAAGGACTGGATTTTCTTCACTCGAATCTCCTGATCCACCGAGATGTGAAGAGCTGCAACATCCTTCTCAGAACTGATGGCTCTGTCAAATTGGGTCAGTACATTCTTGGTCAGGTGCAAGGTTCTGGGGATGTGGGGTGTGGAGCTGCTTTTGAGTGACTGCTGATTCCCCCAAAGTGGAGCTGGTAGCAGTGCAGGGGCCCCTGCTGCAAACCAAAGGCACAGTTGCAACGTGCACAGAGGTATCACAAGGAACAAGGTGTCCAGAGAGCACTGCTTTGTGTGTGTCCCTTCCAGAGGGATGGAGCTACAATCTAAAGCTTCAGGGGAATAAAATCCACTGCTGAAGGCAGTGTAAAAAATGTGGCGATTTTTGAAGTGGCAATTTCATATTTCCTTGGCTAAAATCCTGAGGAAACAGAGCAGGGACAGATTTTAGCAGGGAAGGGAGACTGAACAGCGCACTCTCAGACTTACAGTGGGGAGCTCTTTTGCTTGGTTTCCTAATTGCACAGTATTTTTTGTTCTCCCCAGCTGATTTTGGCCTTTCTGCTCAGCTGATCCCTGAGCAGAATCAAAGGTGCTCAGTGACTGGGACTTCAGCATGGATGGCGCCTGAAGTTGTGACAGGTCAACCATATGGCCCCAAAGTGGACATATGGTCTTTTGGAATTGTGGGAATTGAAATGGTGGAACGAGAAGTTCCTTCCTGGAACCAAACTCCTGCCCAGGTAAGGAGCAAATACTTAGTGATCCCACTGTCTTTCTCACCTGTGCCATGTTCTGTGTGCCACTGGACAAAATCCCACTGCCATCTGCTGGCATCACTTCCACCAAGGTCCCCTTCTAAAAATGTCCCTGCAGCACATCAGCATCTGTTCTTTCTCCAGGCTCAACTCCTGATAGCCACAGGAGGGACCCCACAACTGCGGCTGCCCAAGCTCTTCGCCTTTGCTGCGGGACTTCCTGAGCTGCTGCCTGCAGACAGACGAGGCGCGCGCTGGTCTGCCAAGGAGCTCCTGCAGGTAAAATGCAGAGGGGCTGCAGGTGAAACAGTGTGTCTGAGGGATGGGCTCCTCCTCCACTGGATCCAAGGCATCAGATGAGCCCCCCTCCCTCCTCACCTCCAGTCTTGCTGCTGATCAAGTGAAAAGGAAGGAATCCTAGACTGGGCTGGGCTGGCAGGGAGCTGTAAAATCAACTGGTCCAAATGGCCTGCAATAAGCAGGGACATCTTTAAGGAGATCAGGTTGCTCAGAGCCCCTTCCCACTGGAGCTGGAATGTTTC